>JAOWAN010000005.1:16443265-16462790 GCA_028566635.1 Lobelia cardinalis
GGAGGAGGCTAACAGAAGACAACCTCAAATGGATCATGTCAGTCATGCCTGCTTGTGCTCACAAATTTCACTTTGATGACGAACTGGGCTTTATGGGCCAACTCTCAGACCCTTCCGAAACAGAAGCCCTTATCATTCCTGACATATCCAACATTTTAACCATAACCCTTCCGAACCTTACATATTCCCTTCTTTTCCTACCTAGTCTATATTTCCCTCTATATCACCCCAACATTCCTTTTCCTACCATCTTTCTACCTGCTATTCTACTCAGAGGACCTACCCTTCACCTTCTAAACCTTAACCTTTTAGCCATCCGATATATCCATTCCCAGCCCTTTCGTCTGTTTCTTCTCATAAACCTTTATCTATCTCAACAGTTGCCCTTAAGGCTTCTGTTCCACCCTTTCTACCCCTCTGACATTTCCATGGAGGATGGACACACAGCTTCAGATTCTGACACAAACATGCTCATTGTGTCTCCTGTGAGATCTCTGACCCCTAATGTAGAGTCCCCTCTAACAGACCCCTTTCCTTTTAGGCCTCCTCTTCCAGACCACTTTCCCCATACCTCTGGCCCTTCCTACCCTAATATTGAATCTGCCATCTTGGACCATCATGAGACTACACTAGCTACAATCAGAGAGGTCTTGGCTAGGCAGGAGGAGCTTTCAGATTAGATGAGCAGGATGGAGTTGAAGCTGAAGCTAGAACTTGAAGTGACTAGGTTGGCTCAGGAGGAGACTAATCAGAGGTTGAACACTGCATGGACTTCATGTTAAGTGCCTACAAGCACTTCATCAACAATGCCATTAACAAAGTCCTCCAGAGACAGATGACTAAGGGCACTCAAGAACAAGTTGTTAAGGAGCTTGCTAAGGTTGAAAAGCTCAGGGCTGAGGCTGATACTGCTGAGGAAGTTGCAATTAATGTCATGAAGGAGGAGAGGTTACTTGTTGCCTCCATCCAGGGTATCATTAGACAAAATGATTATCTCAGAGAATACCTGGATGGCCTCCCTGCAAGACTCAGAACTGCCCTTCCATCTAGACCTAGCCCCATAAAAGAAGAAGGTCTGCTACTTCTGAAGAATAGACAGGAGCTCATAGCAAAAAGAAAAATCAAAAAGCTCAGGAGAAAGAAAAACTTGAAGAAGCCTATTGCTGAGATCTCATCCTCCAGTTTCTCTTCAGATGACTCCTTGGATGAATATCAATCAGATCTTGAAGACTACGTGGAGAGTGAGTATGACTTGAACTTCAAGAAGGCTCTCAAGGAATCAAGGAAGCTGATAAGAGGAGACTTGAACAAATACCTTGAAGGTCTCGGTTCTGCAAGCAAGAAGAAGAAAGATGACAGTAACCCTTCTGATGAAGATGAAGACTTTTCTCCAATTAACCCTCTGGATAGAGGCAAAGGTAAGATGTGAAGGCTGATGTTCAGATGACTCTCTTTAGAAGACCTACAGACCGGACCACTTACATCCTTCTCTCAAACTAAAACTCAGTCTTTCCTTATGATATTTTTTGGATTATTGTAGCTAACTTTAATTGCCATATCTTTCTCTACACAGCACACACAAGGAACCCTTTTAATATATATTCATATATACTTGTGTTGTGCTCCCTCATATAAATTGTTTTGTGTATTTCAAGGTTTATATAGGGGTTTCGTTTTATCAACTTAGACATAGGACTAGTCTTAGGTTGTTAAAACATGCTTTGTCACTTAGGAAAATCACTAGTTAAATATTGTGCCTAATCCCTTAACATTAGGTCCCTTAGATGACTTAGCAGCAAGTTAAAAATGTCATGACATTAATCAAATATGAGGAGATTGTTAGGATTTTATTCTTTATTAGATTTGATTAATTGCCTCAAAATATTTTTAATAAGAATGTCTATTTATCGCGTATTCAAGCGTATCAATATAAATGGACATTTAACAACTTGGTACTTACAAATAAATTTACAGGAAGGTATCCATTCATATTTATCTCAAGGGTACAGCAGTAATTTTACAAGCTCAAGATATTTGTAGGAAGGCTTATGTAATGAAGGGTTCCGATCTCATCTATCAGAAGACTTCGATATCAAAGGCTACCGACAGAATGCTCCGTTCAGAATCATCCAACGAGCAATCGAAATTTTCCTTACGTTTTCTCCAAGAATTTAAATTCAAATATCTTCTAGAAGGACAAAGGCTTTAAGGACATTTGTCATCCTTTGTGCAGCCAGTACAACCATAATGGCAGATAAGATCGTGCTACAACGTTGGACAGAACAAAAGAGACAAAACATAGTACTGGGCGCTCAATAAACCGAGTCAGATGTCGACACGTGTCCAGAGACAGATTTCCTTGGAGTCCTCCGACGCACTGAAGTTGCCTATAAATAGAGATGGACTTCAAAACTTATAACTTGGTTGATCATTCTGAAGCTGTCGTTACCCTGCCAGTGAGAGATTTGAATCTTAAGTCTCTATACTTCTGCATTCAGATCACTCCAGATAGATAGGAACTTTATAGATCCAACCCCACTATTACTAGCCAAATTATCACTTAGTATTTTGCTGTAATCATCAAACAATTAGGAAGGCCACCCTCACTGAGATCCCATGAGGCCATTTAGTGAATTGTAAACACACACGTGAGTGTATACAGTTAGCTACACACACTCACAAAAACACAGGTCACATGCTTGGCTTGAACTTTGTTTAGGAGTGTTCCGATTTATCTTTTCTTTTTTGTAATGGCCTACAGCCCAAGATTTCTGTTTGGCTGATACTTGTAATAGATAGGATAAATATAGTGGATCTCTCTAACAAATCCAAGCCTGATCAGCTTGGTAGAGGATTAGCCAATTAATTGGTGAACCTCTATACATCCTTGTGTGCTTTACTTTCTGCCATTTCCTTATTGTTCTGTTATTTACTTTATGTCTGGCCAAGTCTCAAATCTCAAGGAACAGAGGACTCTGTCTCTGTAAGTCCTCTGAATCAGTTGCACAAGCAAACCATTTTACTTTTTAACAGAACTGTTTCAACAATGAAATTCTCAAGTCTTCCGCTGCACTAAAGCCCCCTTCATTAAGTCAAGGGTGAGAATTTTACCAAGTATTCCGAGTTAAGAAAGAATTTTTTAAATAGGCTATTCACCCCTCCTCTAGCCTATATTGAGCTAAGTGGGACCAACAGCGCCCGATGACCATCATCGCATCCCGAAAACCTCGATTAAGGCAGACTTAAAACCCTTAATCGTCGAGGGCGCGAGAACGGGGGGTTCTCATAAGGGTAGGCTGTCAGGGCTTTGCCAGTTAGAGAATTGACGAATCCTGTGCAGCGGACAGAGCTGTGGTATGAGATTACGCTCATTTGGGCTTCATAGTAGACTAGGTGGCTGTAAGCGTTAGAATGGCTATCATATTTTTCAAAATTTTGGAATTTAACCCTCTTGTTCAACAGACTTTCTCTTACCCGTCGGGTAAAAGGATCGCCCCCGCCAACTCTTGGTTTTGCCCCCGTGCGAGTAGCATCAAGTTATGCGCGCAAGTCTGCAATCTCCTCCTCCTGGGAGGACTCTCCTCTTCTGGTGCGCCTGCGGGGATTATGCTCTGCACTTCTCTCCAGTTAAATCCCTTCATTGTCATTTACTACAGGTGGCCTTTTCCTTGGAGGTAGAGGGGGACGACCATCGTCCCTTGGCTGAAGGCGGTTGTAAACTCCTCGCCTTGTATCGTAGTTGAAGCGGTCGGTCAGACTTTTTGAGGACTCAGCTTCGTCATCCCTGCGTCTTCCCTCGTGCCTTCCGCGCCTCTGTCCGCCGCCATCTTGCACAACTGGAACAATGTTTCCGTCAATAAGGGCCTCCCCCTTCTCAGGATCTCGTTGTTTATGGTGATCATGATGAGAGGAACCTTGATCAAACACTACAAGAAAAAAGGTCTTACACGATGGGATTGTGTGACGACAATTAGTGCCATCATATATATATCACCTTATACGACTGCTACTGGAACGGCCCTTATTCCCTTCGTTTAAAAATTACGTGATGGCAAAGCTGTCACTTGCGCCATCACATATTAACATAAACGACTATTCCTGTTACTGCCTTTATTTGCCATCGCATCAAAACCCCTTTCAAGTGCGAAAACCCTAGGAACGTTAATTGGTAAGGAAAAGTGGATGACTAATCAACTCAACAAGCGCGATTGCTTGAAGAACTGAGAAGATAAAGATATGAATGCTATTAAACCCCTAGGACGCAATTAACCTAAGAACTCAATAGGGGAATCAATTATTCAAGAACAAAATTCAAGAATAAATAACTCGAGAATAAACGAAATCTCTCAAAGAGAATTTCTAAATAAAGCAAAAGCTTTTGATTAATCTCAACTCAAAAAACTTAAAACTGATTTTAATTGAATACAATAGATGCCTTTATATATAGGCTACAAGAATTGAAATCCTAAGTTAACTTGGAAAAGAAAAACTACTAAATAGGAAATCATAATATGAAAAGAAAACAAATACAAATCAAACTAGGAAAACAATTAACTAGGAAATCAAATAGGAAACTAATTAAATAGGACCACCCTCTAACGATTAGGAATAGGAATAGGAAACCTATCTAATTCCTTCACGCAAAAGGACTCTGGCTGACTCGTCGCCGAGCATACCGAGCACGATCCTGCTCGCTAGGTTCTGTCAAGCATAATGCTACTCACTTCGTTACTTGCTCCTCCCTCAAGCCTAACGAGATTACCCTCTTCGCGTTTTCCTTGCCAATAACATGCTCGTTGTAGCTCGCTGCCGAACATGCCAATCACCATGTTGCTCGCCTTCTTAGCTCGCACCCTAACCTTAGGTCACTCTAGCTCGCGATCGAGCAAGCCGAGCTCGCACATTAGCCGAACAAACCCATTTATTCGCCTCTTAGACTTGGATCTCGTTTTGGGCCTTGTGAGCTGAATAAAATAGTGGGTTGCCCCGGGTAATCTCGCATTAGATCAGGTGTGCTCTCCCTGCATTCCGAGGTGATTGACCCCGCTGCACATCGAAAAGGTGGACACTTGATGGCTCTGTCGAGTAGGAGGAATGTCGACTGCGGCTCACGTGCTGCCTCAAATCGGTATCTTCAGGATTCACGTACCGTTCATCATTGTCTCGATATCTACGCGAACCTTCCGAGAACTAGATGGTGGATCTGGGCCTCCTTCTTTCTCTTCTTCTGCCATTATGGCCTTCAGTACCATTCCCGTTAGGAATGTCTTCAGAGTGATGGGGAGTCGGTGACCTGGGGGGATTAGAATGATGGCTAGCCATCTGATATGCTCAAAGAGTGTGTAGTCTAGTTTCGTAGGATACGCTAATGGATAGAAAAGATGTCTCAGTAACGGAACCACTGATCGTGCCGAGGTTTTCCACGATCCACATGTTGCGCAAGGTTTGGCTCTCTAAATGATCCAATCCATTGAGTACGTATGTATGAGGTATGGAATCTGTAAAAGAGTAAGAACACCTAACGCAAGGAGCAAGATTTTCACCGCGCTCGAACGCTCCGGCGTGAGAGTAAGTATTCCGTAGGAATAAAGATGTGGAACCCTAATTAGTTCCCTGAGAAACGTAAGAAGAATTGCTCACGGGTGGTAAGAATTGCAGCGAGTGCGTGAGTGCAAAGTTGCAGCAATTCGGTAGTATACATAGTCAGTTACTTTAAGCTAGGTGATGAAGAGTGGTATTTATAGTTGATTGTGGATGAGATCTTATGGATAATCATGAAGTGATGAGGTGGCAAAGATATATGTTGCTATTTAAACAACTTCCCCCTACATAGGAGGATAGTTGATGATGTAGGTCGATCCTTGAATGAGGTGAAAGACTGAGTCTTGGGAGGTTGGAGAAGCCCAAGGGCCTTCAGCCACGTGGAAGAGATGATGGACTCCAGTAAATAAGCAACTCTAACATAGTCGCCCTTATGCTCTCCCTTGCTGTGGACATGGCGGTCATGTAAGGCGGGTAGACACTAAGACGGACATAAGATCAGGACTTAGCGCGACTAGCTCGGCCGCCCGTAGGACGGGTCGCCAGATCGCTACTTGCTCCTTGGGCCCAAGCGCTCAGATGACCTTCTCCTCAAGCAGTTTGGGCTTGCTCGTTGGGACGAGCCTCCTTTGGGCCTACTGAACGAGTCAGCGGGTTTGGGCTCATCAAATTCATATCTACCTTTGCTAAATCAATAAACAGTAAAATAACCAATTATAACTTTATATGAGAAAAAAAGAATTTTGCTTAAAGATGATAAAGGGAAAAAAATACATATTACTTGTGCAAAATGATATACCACATATATCAATCGGAAAATCAATTGACATACTTTACGAGCTTGTGCGAATTTGTACCGTACAAGCCCATAAAGCGTTGCGGTGTGTGTATCCACTGCTTCAAAATAAATGTTAGTGCTCGTCAGCATGTGGTGTAAAAAATTTTAAAAGTAAGAATAATATAAAATAAATTTATTAACTCATATATTATTTCGATATAATAATTGAGAATTTTAACTATACATCTTTTACTATAAAAATTTCGAGCTAATTTTTTAACACTAAACAAAACAATTAAAACTAAAATTAGTACTAAACAAAAAAGCAATCTCGCTCAATAATCGTATCCGAAAATAAAATAAACAAAAGAAAAAGAAAAATGAATAAAAACAGAGATGGAATGGAACAGACATTAAAAATAATCGGGAGGGCGCCTCTCTCTCTCCGTCAAATTAGGGTTTTCCTCTCACCGTCAAACACGCAGACATTTCCATTTCTGCAGCGCTTCACTCAGCTCTTCTGTCCTAATGTACAACCCCTATGCACGAACGTACTACCTGTATGTACTCGCCAGTCCTCCCCCTCTCTATACTATGCTCTTTCTACATGCCCCTAATTTCTGCTGCTTTTGATTTTAATTTCCGTTTCTGCATTTTAATTTCCTTGATTTTCAGTCTTAGTGCTGTTTGTGAATTGATGAAGGACATGGCGAACATATTTGTCAGTAAAAGTTTAGCTAATTTTTGTACTTTTACGGAGTATTAAATATTTCCTTCAAAATGCTTTCAAACTGTATGCTATTAATTTTGTATGAAAAGGGAGAAAATCTTCATATTTTTGAAAAAAAAAGAATTTGTTCTTTTGTGAAAATTACGCTTATATCGAGAAATTCTGCCTGTTTCTTTTTAGGACAAACCAGGTGGAAAATGAAAAAAAATTGACTCTTCATTTTGGGGAATAGGTAGTAATTGTTACGGTTTATTGGTCTTAGTTCTGGGGGCTGCTCTTTACCATGTAAGAATTTATAATTTAAGAAATATGTTTATGTTGAATTATCAGCACTCACTATGTTGGACTTTGATTACGGAGTGTATTTAATTTAGTGTTTTCTTTAGTTGACCTATAATTGTCATGTACATAAGAATATCCATTTGGCCTTTTAATTTATATTTATATTGCTTGTCAATAATATTTTTTATGTGTCAATTTTATCGCAAAGAACTTTAATGCTGAAGAACTTTTTTATGTTCGTAGTCAACTTTTGTCAATGCTAGCGTTTGCTTTTTTATCATCCCTTTTTGCTGTTTTTTCTCTCATTTTGGCTTCTGATGAGCATATTTCAGTTAGCTACTCCCTCTATTCCATTTAATGATTCGTACTTTCCTTTTTGGATTTTCCAAGCAAGCTCTCATTCAAAAGCTAAGCTTGTAATTCATGTATGCCTGTTGCAGGAAACTTAAAATTAGTTCAATACAACACATTTTTCCGTTAAAATCGTAACAGTTGCTTGCAATGGTTCTTATATATCTTTAAGGCTGTAACATATCTGACTCTTTTAGTATGGATTCTTTTATATGAACGGAGGGGTGTATTACATCAATTTTAGAAGGAGTTGGATACACTGATGTAGATCTCCCCATGTTTTATCTTTTGGTTTTGATTATTGGGTTAAATATTTTATTTTATATTTATGTCTGCCTTTGATGTCAGGGATCCTGCTGCAACTTCTTGAACAGGCTTTGATATTCACAACACTTTCAGCATAGAGGCAGAGTTCTTGTTTTGTGTTTGTGCCTTTTGTGACAATTGCTTATGTTATGT
This sequence comes from Lobelia cardinalis, assembly GCA_028566635.1. Lineage (NCBI taxonomy): Eukaryota > Viridiplantae > Streptophyta > Magnoliopsida > Asterales > Campanulaceae > Lobelia > Lobelia cardinalis. The sequence goes on from JAOWAN010000005.1 coordinate 16,451,407, forward strand.
CTAAGGTAGCGGATGTGTCTCAAAAGTTGTGGAGTTGCTCGTGCTAGCTAGTTTCAACATGAGTGAACTGAAACTAGTGTTTAAATCAGAAGAAGCTTAAATTATTTGGTTAAGATGGTTAAAGTGGATGGAATGTGTCTCGACATCTTTCTAATTTGAGGAAATTGACTTATTTCCTGACATTTTCGCCCAATTGGTGGAGATCGAAGAAGCGCGGAAGAACATATTGTGCGGAGTTCTCTAAAACATAGCTAAAACGGGGTCGCTTTGTTGTGTGGCTGCCAGGCCACATGGGTCCAATGCAGCAAGCAGGGAATGGTCCATGGGTCCACATGAGCCCTACTGGAGAACCAATACAAGCTTTTCACCTCCCCCACCAAGATGGGATTTCCGCTTCCAGTCTGAAGGACCATCATTCGACTCTCTAGAGGGTAGTCAGCTATATGGTTCGTCCACATCATCAAACAGTAGAGAAAGTAGAAGCTGGCTAAGAGGAATCTACCTCCCTAATCACCAACATTCTGCTTCTGATGGTGCTGCCCCATATTTTAGCAGTCCCTCTGACTTCTCTCCAGCCCAGCAATGGACTCCCCCAACAATACAGGAAATCAGTGTTGATGATTATGGAACTTCGTCAAGCAGAGGTAACATAACTATCTCACGTTTTCCCTCCCTTAAAATCGAATTCTTTTTGTATCTTCTGAACAACTCTTTAGCTTGGGCATCTCTTTGTTTAATTTCTGCCAATTTGATATAATTTTTGGATTCTTTGCAAGTTCGAAATGAGTTTAAAAAAATCAGTAACTGACCAAATTGCTAACCGGACAATCCTGCATTATTATTTGCATGCTTTTTCTGAGCCTCATCATCAAACTAAACTAGCACGCCAAGGGGGGAGGGAGGGAGAGGGGAAGTGGCTGGAGGCAAGATTTTTTAGGTGGTGATTGGTTGCAACATTTCCCCTCCTGTTAGTACATTTTTTCGCTTTTTACTTTTTGCCTCTCATTGGTCCCGCTTGTTTCTTTTTATCTCTTACTTTTCACTTCAATCATTACCATCATAAATAATTTATTGCATTGGTACAGTAACATTGCATCAAATCCCCACCTTAGTGCTTAATTGTTTTGAAGCACGTCGAACTCATTTCAACTTGCCACACATTTAATTAACTTGAAAGTAGGGACGATTATAGTCAGACTTGATGGTTAAACATTTAGAGGATGAGAGAAACAGCCTCCGTTAGAGTCAGAGATCAATGATAGAATTGTTTTCAAGAGTGTTCTGGACAGTATGATGAAAATAGATAAGAATATTAAGAAGGATGCGACAGCTTGTGGTTACAAAATGGCTAATGTCCTTGGCAAAGATCAATTGTGGAAAGAAAATCATGTAAAAGATGAGAGCTGATAGTTGAGAAAAGGATTAGTTTAGCCGAAGAGATTATAATCTTTCTGATCTTATGTCTCTTCATGTATGTGTATTGATATATGTTTTGCAGTTCACATTTGCAAATATTGTAGAGATTTCTTGAGTGTAGTTCTACTAGTACCGCTTTTTTCCCAAAAAAGATTGACAGATCCACAAAATTCGAGTAATGTGGTTGAGTCGACAGATCCACAAAACTCGAGTAATGTGGTTGAGTCCAATGGGAATTGGTAGGGCTTTCAACTTGTACCCTGGAATTCCTGCAAGCTCTCTGAAGGATGCTGAACCATTAAGACCTGATATTGATTTTCCTATGATGCCATGGAACTCGTTTGTGCAATGAGTCTTAGTTTTCTTAAAATTACAAGCCTGTCCCAAAATACCATGGCAATTTGTATTTTTATTCTTTCCTAGCAAGTATAAATGTCAAAAGCAGATGCCAGGCTCTGTGACCACAATTTTCCCCGCAGGCGTCGGTGCGTGTAATGCATGTCTGTCCTAGCAATCAAATATGCAGAAAGTTGTGTCACCAAATCTGAATGTGTTGGGAACTCATGCCCCCAATCGAACTTCACTAGAATGCTTTAAGTGCAGTCGTTTACGTTTTTCATCCCTGCTTCATTTTCCCTTTTCTATTTTCTCACTTGAAGCTCACTGTGCTTCTTTCTGCCTCGGAGCATCTTCCATAGTCTATGCTTTTAAGGATTGATACCCATCGCGAGGTCATGCCACATAATTAATCTATTCACCTTTTATCCATTAACCAATTGCCCACCATAAACCAGTGTTATCAATGGCGGATGGCGGTTCACGGCGGAAAGCCAAAAAAACGCCATAAAAATATGGCGGGCGCCATGGCGGCATATGGCGGACGCCATGGCGGCTTATGGCGGACGCCATGGCGGCCATAATAAAATAATATAATATATATAAAATAATACAAAAACACATTAAACAAGTAGAATTAATAATAATCATAAAAAACTACATACAGTTGGCTTTAGTTTATAAAATAATATAAACTAAAAGATATGATCATAGCGACATAAGTGTCTGACTGTCATCGACAAAATAAGTCTCATAGGCCAAGTGACTAAGGCCATAACATAATGTCAATACAAAATTCCAAACTTAAATTCTATCGGTGGCCATATTAAGCAGTTAAGGAGGAGAGGAGAGGAGAGGAGAGAGTAAACTTGAAACTGAATATAAACGGAAAGAAGAGGGAAATAAAAATAGGGTCTAAAACCATGAAGAAAAAAGGAAAAGGGTCAAGGGGAAAAAACAAAAGGAAAAAAAAAATGAAAAAATAGAGGCTTACTTGATGAGGGTCGCCGGAGACGGGCCGCCGGAGGGGAAGTGAGCTTAACGGGCAAGGTATAAATGTTGGAGAGCAGCAGCGATTGAAAGAGAAGAAGGGAGGAGCAGCTGCTTATATTATAAAATTAGGTTTAAGGCTGCTGCTTTAAAAATGCCCAGGGTCGGGTCAAAAGAGCCATGTAGGTTTTTTTTTTAATTTTTCAGAACCAAAAAACCGCCATACGTAATAAAATATCCGCCACGGGCGCCATGCATATGGCGACCGCCATAGACCGCCATGCGAATCTCGCCATGCCACAGAATTCTCATGGCGGACCGCCGTAAATCCGCCACGCCATACCGCCATGGCCGGCCATTTGACAACACTGCCATAAACTAAACTTTTAAATGGAACCACTAGTACTATCATCTTTTTCTCCATTAATCTATTCCCCACTATACACCATAGTTGTTAAATGAACGCCTAGGCCACGAGCCTTGCATGAAACCTACTCTTGCACGTCGCCTTGCTTGAGGCGCCTCTTGAAAGTACATTGTTTCCCATTCAGAAAGGTTTGTTTGTAGCATACAGACTATTCAAGGTTGCAAGCAGTATTAGGTAATTAGTCGATAAAGTATCTCCTCATTTGAATAGGCCCTAATATGAGCGTATTATTGTCCAAATATCGTAAAATATGTTTCTTTGTGACTGAATTTCAATTATTGTTAGCTATGCGGCTCACTTGTGTGATGCATGTGCCTTGTCTTGTGCCTCGCGTCCAAGGCTTGAGAAGTCTTTTGCTCTTTGGTGCGCCTTTCGCCTTTAACATTGATGCTATACACTATTCTTTTGAATGGGCCCACTAGTACTACTTTATTATTTTAGTATAAATATTCAAAGTTTATACATATTTGTTTTTAAAAATGGCTATATTATTTTCACAAGTAATTAAATAGTCATTAGAAATAAAGTTCTACATTCAATAAATCACTAATTTATGTCCACCACTTAATCAATTAAAATATCTTGAAATATAGATGTAAATACATTGGAAATTGAGCATTTTATTAATGCGAAAATTGAGAATTTGAAGGATGCGAAAATTTGTAGGAACATGATAATTCGGGGGATCTCGAAATTTTGCATTAACCAAAAATTTGAAGGTTGTGGAAACTTTGGAGGAACTTAAAAATTCGAAGCAACTTGGATATATGGAGCATTAACATCTTCAGTATTTGAATAGTTTAACAAATTCAAAAATAATTATTTTCCATAGCAAATTTTGTAAAGAAAAAAGTTTAAAGCTACTGACACTCTAATTTTTGTAGAATTTATCAAATATTTGGACATTTATACACATAATTTTATGCATTATCAAAAGGAGACCAAAAAAGAAAAGTATAAGAAAAAACAGAAGATAGCCTCTGTGAGTATCAGTTCCTCTCGCTTTGGCCCAAGCCGTACCTCCTTCATCAGATTAGTCGTTCAACATCTGTAGAGAAAGAAAACAAAAAAAGAAAAAGAGAGTTAACTTCTTTCAAAAAGAAGAAAGAAAAGCAAAAACAATTTGGCCTTTAACCGGGTCGATGGAGCCAACCTTTTTATTAGAATTGGTGACTGCTAGATCACATAGAGCACGAGCAAAAGCGGAAGTGGGAACACAAAAGCGTCAATTTTGAAATTTACTTCAGAAGGAGTTGTCTAATAGCGTTACATTATACCGAAATATATTTAATGTAATATGTATATAGAACATAATGTAGATGTACATGCATATATATTATAATCCGTGAGGCCATCTGTCTTCCTTGTAAATAAGTTAGAATTCTAAGAACATCTCCCGGGGTTATTAGAGTGCCAGATTAGCCTCTGGTTCATAGTTATTAAAGGCGCACCTAGGTGCGCGCCTAGGCGCAAGGAGCAGGCGGGCGCGGGTAATGCGTCTTGGGAGGGTTAGGCGGGGCGCTGTTCATGAGGCGAGGGCCTAGGCGCAGCGGTAGGGGTGAGCCTTGGTTTTGTCCGCCTAGGCTTGTCCGGGCGCAATTTAGGACTTAAAGTTGAGTAATTTTAGGGTTTTTGGTTAGTCAAATAGGAATATTGATCACCCAAATCAGATGTGACGAGTCATGATTGAAGAGGAAAGACTTACGACTCTTCTTTCAAGGGCGCCGACGACATCTGTCGCACGACGACCCTCCGACGACCTTCTTGAAGCGCCGGCGACCCTCGACGACCTTTTTCTAGCACTAGCGACCTCAGGTCATTACTCTATTTTCCTTTTTTTTTGGTTTCTTGCCTTCTCTTTTCTTCTTCTGACTTCTACCCTCCTCTCCTCTTCTTCTAGCCATCTCTTCTCTTCTTCTAGCCCTCTATGTTCTCTTCTTCGCCCCTCTCTGGTCTTAGTTACTTTTTTTTTGGTTTTTCCCTTTTGAAGTTCGATCAGTCGGTCTGCTTTTTTGTGGAAAGGATTACATTCAAATATTACAATGTTCGGGGATGATATTCTGTGATTTTCATCTATCTATAGAAATGATAAAAAATTAATGACTCCTGATTCTATGCTATGATTGTGTGCCCTGATTACTTGCTAATCTTTGATTCCATGATTTCCTCCGGATGATATTCTGTGATTTTTGTCTATCTATGGAAATGATATACAATTATTGACTCGTGATTCTATGCTATTGAGTTCTTAGGTTAATTACGACCTAGGGGTTTAATAATATTGATCTTTGTATCTTTTCGATTCTTCAATCAATTGCGATTGTTGGCTTGATTAGCCATCCATTCTTGCCTTACCAATTAACATTTCTAGGGTTTTCGCACTTGAAAGGGATTTTGATCTTCTTTGATCAAGGTTCCTCTCATCATTTGGTATCAGAGCTAATTTGAATTGGTAAGTTCACTTTCGTTTATCTATTTATTTATCATCATGTCTTCACCAACAAAAGGGAGGAGAATCGTTTAGCTTTGAGAAGTTTCAAGAATTTATGTCCCATGAATTAAATCGCACGAGGACAGAAATTAGCCAAGAAATCGATGCAAAATTGGTAAAGCAACCATCAGAATCTGCGTTGCTGCACCAGCCCAGGCGAGGACCTTTCAGAAACCTCGAATTCATGGCCGGCGATGAAGGAGGGTTTGACTGAAGGCGAGATGAACGAGGTCGCCGGGGAAGAGATTTGCAAGACAGAAATCTAGGGAGTATCAAGATGAAAATCCCAGCATTCTAAGGTAAAGGCGATCCAGAAGCATACCTAGAGTGGGAGAGCAAAGTTGATCGCATTTTCAGTTGCCACAGCTATTCTGAAGAAAAGAAAATAAAGCTCGCTCAAGTTGAGTTTAGTGGATATGCGATCACTTGGTGGGATCATAAGATCATGATCAGAAGAAAGTACGGCGACGAACCAATAGCTTCGTGGGACGAGATGAAGAGGATTATGCGACGAAGATTTGTCCCCGCTTATCATGATCGTGAGTTGAAACAGAAATTGCGAGGGTTGCGACAAGGGAGCAAAACGATAGAGGAATATTACGAGGGAGACTGAGATGATTAGATGTAACATCGAGGAGTCGACCATGGCACGATTCATGCATGGGTTAGATCGATAGATTGCTGATCTCGTCGAGCTTCACCATTATATTGAGGTCGAGGAGATGCTGCACATGGCGATCATGGTGGAAAAGCAGTTGAAAAAGAGGCGAGCAAATCCGGTTTCCAGATTTTTCACCGATGATCATAAGAGGGAAGCGAGCACTACTACTTTGTCTCAGGAAGTCGCCACACCTAAGGTCAAGGAAGGCGAGAAGAGCAATCAAGGCGCGAACACAGGACCATTAGCGAGCAAGGCCAGAGATATCAAGTGCTTTAAGTGCCAAGCTATGGGACACATAGCGTCTCAATGCCCAAATCGACGAATTTTGATCATAGGAGCTAATGGCGAGAATGAGTCAGCAGGCGAGGAGTTTGAGGATATGCCCGCTTTAAGTGAGGATGAATGTAACGAGGAGTCAAACGCGCAAGCTCTGGTCGTCATGCGACCATTAAGCACACCGGTGGAGGACGAAAAAGGTCGTTAGTCAGAGAGAATATTTTTCATGCTCGGTGTCAGATACAAAACAGGCTCTGCGATCTTATTATTGATGGTGGGAGTTGTGTAAATGTGGCGAGTACACTTTTGGTCGACAGACTAAACTTACAAACTCAGAAACATCCAAGACCATACAAGTTGCAGTGGCTTAGTGATTGTGGGGAGATTAAAGTGACCTATCAAGTCGTCATGCCATTCTCAATTAGGAAGTATCGCGACGAAGTTAAGTGCGATGTGGTGCCTATGCACGCCGGTCACATTCTGTTAGGGCGACTATGGCAGTATGATCGCAAAGTGATACATGATGGTTTTACAAATCAATACTCTCTCCAGAAAGATGGGAGAAAATTGGTTCTAACACAACTCACCCCGGTTCAAGACATGCAAGCACTTCGACAGGAGGAAGGACTTAAGTCAAGGAAAGAACCAACCCAACCGTGGAGAAAGACAGTAAACTCAGTTTTTATACTGAGCAAAGGAAAAATAGATCGATCTTTGTGACGAGAAAGAATGCATGATCTTTGATGAAACTAATCCTTATGAATGTTCGGATTTGAGGACAAATCCTTTTCCAGAAGGGGAGTATGATGTGAGTTCATCAAGCTCGCATAATGGCCCATCTAAATTGCCAAGCCGAAGCAAACGAACCAAATTGATTAAATGAAATTGTGAGGGTTTATCTTCGATCAAGAAGGGAAAAAAGAGATTTTTGGTCGCAAGGCTACTCGACTTAAGGGCACGGTGCGAACAAGCTAAGGAAATAAAGGTGCGAGCTAGGAAGGCGAGCTAGACTTACTTGGCAAGTTCGACAGCGAGCATCACGACATGGGACTAGTCTGCGAGCAGTTGCTTAGGCCGCGAGCATCACCATGCTCGGCGAAGAATCATTCCAAGTCCTTGTCCACGAAGGATTAAGTTTAAGTTTCCTTTTTCTATACCTAGTCGCTAGAGGTTTCGTTAATAGTTAGTTTTCTATTTGTTTTCCTAGTTTAAGATCGTTTTCTAGTTTGAATTGTAATTCTTTTCTTATTAGGATTTTCTATTTAATAGTTTTTCTTTTTCATAGTAGGATTAAGATTTCAATTCTTGTAGCTTATATAAAGGCCTTTATTGTATTCATAAAAATTATCTTGGAGATTAGTGAAATTAAAGTTGAAGCTTTTACTTTGTTAGAAATTCTCTTTGTGAGATTTTTGTGTTATTCCGAATTCTTTGTTCTTGAACAATTTATTCCCCTATTGAGTTCTTAGGTTAATTACGACCTAGGAGTTTAATAACATTCATCTTCGTATCTTTTCGGTTATTTAATCAATTGCGATTGTTGGCTTGATTAGCCATCCATTCTTGCCTTATCAATTAACGTTTCTAGGGTTTTCGCACTTGAAAGGGGCTTTGATCTTCTTTGATCAAAGTTCCTCTCATCAAAACCAATCTCCTCAATTAACATCAGCTACATAAACCCCTCATTTTCATCCTTCCTTCCGATCGTCGCTCCCTTGGTGAGTCCCATAATTCTTACTGCCCTCTTCCTTTCCCCTCTTATTCCCCAACCCCTCCTCCCCAATCCAAAGTACATTCCTTCTCCTCCTTGTCTTCTCCGCCATTGACACCATTGACGCCTTCTCTCACCTCTATCCTCATCCCCTGTTGCTTGGTGCTCTCTCTCTGGATCTATTATGAAAATTGCCGAGTAACTTGAAAGCGCAAATTTGTCACAAATTTGCTTCGAAAGCGCGAATTCGAGCTCAGAACTGTAGAGTGGCCACCCGTAACCACAAAGAAGTAGTAGATTGGCCTGAAGTTGAGCTCCAAACCCGGGGAATTTCGCAATGAAATGGGCAGTTCCGATACCCACCCGCCTCGGCTCTAATTGCTCATCTTCACCTGGGCCTTTAATAAGGAATTGATCCCATTTATTGAGAACTTTGAAACTCATTCTCTAGCTCGATCTCTTCCGTTGAGCGGTTCGGTGAAGGAGTGAAATCGATCGCTTTATGTGATCCAGGCTGTCCGACCAACTATTGAGGGGGAAACTCAAGCTTTCTATTAAGTTATTACTATCGGCCGTAGGAGATGCTCTTACTATGGAGGGGGGAAACCCAAGCTTTCTAATATTATATGTGTTTACAATGGGCCATAGGAGATGTTGATACGAAAATAATTATGCATTGTTCGCACACCGTTATGACTTGGTCGTTCGGAAGAGATTATTACCCGATCAGAAGAGTGGAATTGAAGGCACTACTCTCGTTATCTTTTTATGTTGCCAATGTAGTAAGTCAATCCCACTCATTACATCTTTTGTTGTTTTTGTTCTATGTAGCCGCTGAATGGCTAATCTGTTTTTTATTTTTAGTCTCTTTAATAATGCATAAACTTCCCTATATAAATGTTCAAATATTTGAAAAATTCTACAAAAACGCTGTACCATTCTCTTTAAACTCCCTTCTTTCTCTTTTTTACAAAATCTGCTATGGATAATAATTATTTTTCGAATTTGGTAAATTCTTCAAATACCTAAGATGTTAATGCTCCAAATTTCCAAGGTCGTTCAAAATTTCCAGTTAATACGAATTTTCAAGGTCCCCCGAATTATCAAGTTCCTACAAATTTTCATGGTATTAAGATTTTTTCGTATCCTTCAAGTTTTCAATTTTCGTATTCATCAAATGCTCAATTACCGTTGTACTCACATCTCGGATATTTCAAGATATTTCAATTGATTTAGTGGTGGACATAAATAAGTTATTTTTTGAATGTAGATTGGTAACTATTTAGGTACTTTCTAAAATTTTAAAGTCATTAAAAAAAATAAATACGTATAAATTTTAACTATTTATACTAAAACAATAAAGTAGTACAAGTGGGCCCATTTAAACGGTTAGTGTATAATGAGGAATAGGTTAATGGAGAAAAGGTTAATAGTACTAGTGGGTCCATTTAAAAGCTTTGATTATAGGAGATGCTCTTATCTGGAACAAATTAGGTCGTGTAGTGTCTTTTATCTCTTATTTTCAGAACCATAATTAAAGATGCTAATGAAATTAGCTCTAGCGCTATTTAATGTGTGGTGATTGATGGGTCCTTAAACAGGGGAGGCAAAGTGATTTTTCTCCTTCTTCACTGCATTTCATACTATTAAATTATTTTCTCTTCTGGTACATGTCTTCTGAAGGATAGTCTAATCACCAAGCATTGTAAATATTTTTGAAACTGTTAATATTTAGAAACTGTTTTTTGTAGGCAATTGTTTTAGCCCTTATACTATGAATAAAAGATGAAAACCAAATATCTAGACATAATTTTCTTCGAGTTTAACAAGATTAAGGTATGGAAATGAGATTCTTATTTGGACCTTCCAGTTTAGCTGTTGGATAATGTCATCTATAGACTATCGGTCAGGTTTTATTCCTGTGAGGCTGACTCTATAAACCATTATATAGCTGTCAGGAAAAGCTTTGAGTACTTGCTAAGTGGAGCTAACTGCTAATGACCAATGGGGCAGAATTGTGACAAAGGTGTGGTTCAGTTTTCTTTAGTTTCATGGGAGAAGTTTTGTAGCTAAATGATGTATCCTTCATCATTTATATCGCTTTCGGCTGAGAATGCTGATGGAAACTGGAATGTTTGTTACTCATGTGATGGACCAAGGACTTGATAAGTCATAAGTTCATTACTGGTAAACACTAAGAAACAGCAAAATTGAGAACACACGGTTTCTTTGCATGGTGATTCAAGTCCACTTAGATTAGTCATGAGCCTAATTCATGATACATGAATGCGATGCCATATACGTGTGTTGGTATGTTTGTGTGTATATGTAGCAAGGCGCTTCCTTTATTCATGTAATTATGCCATGTCAGGCGCACCTATCAGAATCGCTTGGTATTATATGATATACATGTTTTGCATCATGTGTGAGTAGCTTAATGATGAATTGGATAAAAGATAAATGAGATTTAGAGAAAAATTTTAGGATTTATTTTGGGTGAGGGGAGAAAAAACAGAAGATTGGGGGTTCTGAGAGGGTTTCTCAAATGGTTCCAAAATACTTGCTTATATGTATTACGCGAGTCCACAGCCAAGGCACTTACAAATATGAACCTTTGGGTCATCCGGTGGTCTCAACACTGATAGTGCTTACTGGGATGGCACACTTTGTTCGTTTTGGTTGTGAATTCCCAATTCCCACGATTGTTGCAGGGGGAGGTAGGATAATCCTTGAACGAGCAGGTTTTGGTAGGTTGTAAACTTGTAATTGAGGGCTAATGGCAAGGGTGATACTTGGCAGTTACATGCAGGCCATTTATGGTTAGGTTATGGAGGATTCATAATCGAATCACGATTGACTAGGCTTTGTACCCAATTTTAAACCACTTTCTGTCACGCCCCGAAGTTTGTGACGTTCACAACCCTTGGGGAGTGAAGAAACCAAAATCAAACCCTAACCTGAACCTGTTACAACTTTTTAAAACCAAAATACCAATCATTTTTTTTTCCTTTATAATAGAAAACAAACCACGATGTATATAACATCTAGCTCGAGTACATCAGAGCTCTAACCCAAC
>JAOWAN010000005.1:16481352-16492785 GCA_028566635.1 Lobelia cardinalis
CTTTTCTCCATTCCTCCTTCTGCCAGGCCTCCTCAACTGTTTTTGGAATGCTTTCATCGTGGAGAATGGCATTAAAGACTTTTGCTTTAGCTGAGAGATTTCCTCCCACCAGATTTGCCACCGGATATCTTGATCTTTGTGATACTCTTTCTGGACTGTATCTCTTGGGTGGTATGCCACGATTTTGTCTTGGTGGCAAGACGAATCTTTCTGTTTCCATTTCAGGAGCTAAGCTGTCACTGTTAGCATCATAAGTCATACATATATTATCAAGAGGAATAGACTGTGTAGTATTTGGATGTGACATTTCTATCTCTTGCAGATCATTCGTCGGAAGGTTCTCATTGGGATTAGTGACTGGCAGAGTATGACCTTCTTCTACATTATGAGAGGCAGGCTCTGTGGTACCATTTACTTGCTCTTGTGGGGTAGTCTCGGGATAATTTAGCCAGGCTAGTAAGTGTCTATTAGTCTCTCCCTGACTAATAGGCTGGTTGAAATAATATTCAGACTCAAGAAATTGACAGTCCATGGTAATATATACACGTCGAGTAGTTGGATTATAAGATCGATATCCTTTCTGAGTGGTTGCATACCCGACAAAGACACATTTTTCAACACATAGGTCAAATTTGTTCTGGCTGGATATAGGGATGTGGATAAAGACTGAATACCCAAATATCCTTGGAGATAAAGTCAGTACAGAGGGTATATCTATTTGTGTGGCCAAGATTTGGATGGGGGTTTTTCGGTGGAGAATTTGGGAGGGTAAGCGATTAAGGAGATAAACAGAGGTAGCCACAGCTTCAGGCCAGAACGTACTTGGGATGTGTGACTCAAACATTAAAGATCGAGTCATCTCAAGTAGTATCCTGTTTTTGCGTTCGGCTACCCCGTTTTGTTGTGGTGTGTCGGGACAACTAGTTTGGTGTAGGAGCCCTTTTTCCAAGAAGAATTTTTGCATAGAGTGGTTAACAAATTCACCTCCATTATCAGACCGAAGGATTTTGATGGTAGTGTTAAATTGTGTTTGATACACTTTATAGAAAGCAAAGAATTTGTCGAGAAGCTCAGACTTATGTTTCATAAAGTAAACCCAAGTCATACGAGAGAAATCATCCACAAACAAGACAAAGTATTGAAAACGACTAGTATGGGAATCTGGTGTAGGCCCCCAAACATCCGAATGTACCAAAGAAAATAATGTTTTTACTCTAGTAAAATTCGGACGAAAAGAAACTCGATGATGTTTGGCTAAAATGCAAGTTTCACAAGTCAAAGGGGAGTTATTTTTTGTAAAAAGACTGGGAAATAAACACTTAAGATACCCAAATGAAGGATGTCCTAAGCGTCGATGCTAAAGACAAATTTGTCTGTTAACCGTCCCGTGAGCAAGCATGGTTTGTCTTTGGTGAGCCACCTCATCGACGTAGTAAAGGCCTCCACGTTCAGTACCACGCCCAATGATCTCCTTCGTACGAATGTTCTGTAAAAGACAAAATTCAGGATACATCAAAACTGCACAATTTAATTCCCGAGTAATATGACTTAATGACAACAATTTGCAAGATAAATATGGAACATAAAGATAGTTATGCAACTTTTGGTTTGGAAACAGTTCCATGGGCCCTTCTCCTTGGACAGCTATTAATTCACCATTAGCTGTTTAGATGTGGGATTTGATTGAAGGGACCAGATGAAGAATATCGGACGAATCATGGGTCATAGTATCCGTTGCCCCATTGTCAAAAATCCATTGAGATGATTTATTAAAAATAGGCTGAGTGTGATAGGCTTGGGATTTAATTTGCTGGTTTGGGTTGTGGTGGACTTGGGTTTTAAGTTTAATGGGTTGGTTTAGTTTGGGCTTTAAGAGGTTAGGGGCCCGCTTGGATTTAAGGTCTTGGCTTAGCTCGTTCTTCCCAAAGATTGTCTTGTTCCCATACGCCCCCATCTCGTTCTCTTCTTCCCGAAAGCAGCCTATTCTGAAGAACCTAGGGTTGGAGATGGATGTATCTACGGTGTTTGTTTCACCTTAGTAGCTTCTGTTAGGGTTTTCGCCACCGCCACCATTGGCTTGTGCGGCGTGCCCTAGCCCGGCCCTGCCTTCCCCCGCCGCTTTCCCTTGTTCATATGATGCTACAACTCCAGCTGATGCTACTCCCTTCACCTTCCCTCTCTTGTGGTTGTTATCCCACCATTCTAGAAACCCAACGAGCTTGAAGCATGTCTCTTTTGTGTGTTTCGACATCCCGCAATGAGAATAATAAAGACGGGATTTATCTTCTTTACTTCGTTTCCATGGCTTCTCCGGTACCTCGGTTCGATTTCCTCGACCTCGTCCCCTATTATTGGTTCTTGTAGCAAGTCCGACCCCAATTTCTCCCAATGATGCCTGGACACCTTCACTTTCGGCTGCCGGCTTCAAGATTTGGAGCATGGCAGCCTCCCTTCTCACCATTGAGTAGGCTTTCTCACTGAAGGAAGAGGGTCCTCTTTGAGAATGTCCCTTCGGATTGACTCGTACCGATCGTCGATGGCCGTGAGAAATTGGTACAGTTGCTGCTCCATGGTTATTTGGTTGAATTCGGCTATGTCTTCTGGACATTTCATGGGATTTGGGGCTCTGCGGTCAATCCTCATCCAAATATTCTGTAGGGTGTTCCAAATGTTCTCTAATGTCTCCTTTCCCTGCCGGACTGTGCTCGCCTTCTTGTATAGCTCGTACGTTTGGAATGAATCGGCTCCACTGCCGTACGTGATAGCCAGGCCACTCCATAAACTCTGGGCTGTTGGGTCTTGAGAATCGTTGTTTATCAACGAAGGCTCAATATTCTGGACAAGCCATGTGAACATGGCTTGATCTGATTGCTCCCATCTCTTGTAGGCTGCCTAGCCCGTTTCGAAGTAACGCTGCAATTTGCATTGTTAAGTCGTCGGGCATGGCTGGGTTTTGGCTTCCTGATACGAGAGTATTATTTTTTGACATTGTTGCTGAAAGATAAGGTGGCTATTTCGGATATTCGGTAAGATTGTTTATCACTTGATTTTGGTTGATTTGGCTTTGGGAAAGGTATTCGGACAATGATGAGCTTTTTCTGAGTCCCTCACGATCAGAAACACTGCTCTAATACCATGTTAAACATGGGTATCAAGAGATCAGTGGGAGAATTGTATTTCATTGATACAACAAACAATTGGTTTACAAGACTATTTATAGTTTACAAAAGACTTAATCACTTCTTGATGCACTGAACCAATTCGTCTTGGTTCATCCTCACCAACCCTACCTACTTTTACCTACCTCTTTCTAACAATATGTTCGAATATATAATTGGGTTGGAGTACCAAAATTTTGATTTTGGACAATTTCTAAACTGGGGTTAGCCATATATTAAGAATGAATTCTCTAACCCCAAGAAACATGGAGAGAACTGGGATCCATATTTTTTAGGATGAACATGTGAAGCTGGGTTTAGCCCTATTTTGAGTTCAAGAGTTGAACTATGAGATCAAGATAATTATAAGAGGGGAAGCAAGAATTGCCATGCACTTTCTAGTTTCGAGTTATTTCATTGGTTTAAAGTGTGTAATCAGTGTTTATATTGTATATGCCCTGATCCTCAGGAGGAAACTTTCATTGGTCAATCTTTCTTACTAGTCATATGTGTCTAAAGCAAAATTAACTCTGAAATTATCCCACTAAAATGTTAACAGCTAGTTACGACATATTCACTCTCTCTTGCTCATGATTTTTATTGGTACAATTCTAAAAGCAAACAATTGAAGATGAAGATGAAGAAGAAGAAGAAGAAGAAGAAGAAGAAGAAGAAGAAAGAATGTTTGGCTATCACACCTGATGGCAGATTCATGATCTCCTTATTTGCAAACAAACCTTTCTCCAGAACCCTATCTTCTATCATAGCCTGAAAATTCACTACCTGATCAATACTTCCTTCAATAGGCATAGGCACAGGATGTCCAGTCCGATCGAGCCACCACCACCATATATGGAGGGAGGATCTTCTATCCCACTTTGTGTTTCATTCTGTGTATCACTACTCACATTGTGGTGAGATTCAATAATAATAGGATCCACCACTATGTGAGTAATGGTACACAGAGTGGGATAGAGGATCCAAACTCCCACATATGACTCAAGCTCCTCCATTTTCTCACATACCCAACAAGCTCCCCGTTCACTTTCCATATATAAACTTTATAATCCCATCCAATTTCATCATATTTATTAATTCTAGCCTCATTCGACACCATCCCGAATCTCAAATCACACTTCACATTATACAACAAAACCTTACTCATTTCCACCAAATACGTACTCCACCTTATACTTCACACTCTTCATCATATCTTCGTGTAATGTTGCACTAACCTCATCACTGCATGCTTCAAAAATCATCAATACGCCAACACCCAATGCCTTCTTTACATCTACATTATCCATAAAAATGCAATTACTTTTTTTATTATACATGCCGAGTTGTCTAATAATGCTGGGTATTTATATCGATAATTATAATGGAGATTAATAATTTAAGTGTATAAATATTAAAATTAAGGTATTAAAATGATTATATGATAATGGAGCGGAATAAGAAATTTGAGGCGTTAAAATTGAGGATGATGATTAAAAAATTTGGACGGTGAATAACACCACCAAAAAAAAAAACAAAAAAAATCAATGAAACATAAAAACAAGAGAGAAAAAAGGGAAACAAGAAAAGGAAGCAGCCCACCGAAATGTGCAGCCAACCTCACCAAACTCCCTAAACATTTTGCATCTGTTGAGAGAGTGTTTTAAAAAAGCCCAGTTATCAAAGTTGCAAGGTAAATTTTTAAGGCAGTGCTAAATGCCGCCCCCCCCCCATAATTCTCACTATCGCCTTCTTTATACCAAAAACACCCCTTATTTATCAATGCTCTTTTTACTCTCCATAGTTCATGAATTCTGGTTACTCTCCCTAGTTCATGAATTTTGGAAAAAAGTTCTGTGATTATTGATGAATTTTTTCATCTTCATTAATCAATTTATCATTTTTAATTGATCATGATCTTGAAATGTCTTCATGGTGCAAAAATTCAATATTTGCATTCCGTAAAATAATAGAAAGTATTTCTTTTCACAAAATCAAAAAGAAAAAAAAAAACAGCACCAACACTAATTGCACAATAACTAATGAGAAAGAACATAATGAAGAACAAAGAAAAGCGTCGCTAATATGGAAAATTCTAGGCTCCCAAAAAATTGATAGTCAAAGTCCGTAAAATCGAAAATTATATAGCTTTCCAAAACTTCGATGAAGGAGTATATTCGATTGAAAGTACTAAACTCCCAGAAATTCAAGAGACAGGAATGCTTCCTATTGCAAAATAGGGTATTAGGTTCTTGGAGGCAGCTACATGGCAATTTGATGTTTCTTTTCCTACCAATTTGTTTCCAAAAGTAAGCTCAATTGATGAAGCATCTAAGTCTCTAGACCTTATACTAATTTTTGCTAGCAATTGATCCTAAAAATACTTTCTTCTAGTGGCCAATCGCATCAGCAACAAACAACCATATAGAACGAGGGTTTGAAAATTTGGGATTGGTTGTAGCTGGAATATTTTTGGTAGTAGTGGATAGTAGCGAAAAATTCAAGGGCGTTAGAAACCCAAAACTTTTAAGAATGTGCACCACATTGGCTTTTAAAGAGCCCGAGCCCACTGTGGATGCTCTGATTCTCTAGATGCTTTATGAGTAGATTCATTTCCCATTAACCTTGACATCCGCTTTGTGTGGCTCTCAGTACTAACACCATTTTTATACAACTGGGAGCTTCAAGATTCAAGGCCACAAGTGATTAGAAAGTTGCACGACATATGGTTCTTTTTCGGAAATTACATAAATATATTTCTTTACTATGCTCAGAACTTGAGATTTATTCCTGCAGTACATTTTTCGTAATATAGAACAAACACTATGAAAGAAAAAAAAAAAATACAATATTGTCCTTCCGTTGGATTACCGTCAAATGGCCTGATGGCAGTTAACACTTACCAATTATCACCCCTGATTGTATTAATCCTTCCAAAGAATCCTCAACACCCAAAATTATTTTCATATTTTCAAAATATAATATAAGAATTATTGTTAATATACAATCAAATATAATATAATATGTACAATGTATATATTCAAAATATTTTGATTTTTAATTTAACACATTGAAATAAAAATTTAAAAAATTAAAATTAAAATTTTAATAAAAATATATTTATTAAACTAAAAATTAAGCTGAAAATTTTATTCTATTATACTGAAATTTTATTTTTATACTAATTTTTAATTCACAATTTAGTAAATATTTATTAAAGAAAATGACATGCCGTAATTCCACTAATTGTACCAACAAATTTCAACATCCAAAACTATTTTCATATTAAAATAAATAAATATATGAATTATTGCTAATAAAAGATAAATTACTCTTATACCCGGTTTAACAATTATTAGAAGTCTACATTTCTCTTTCTTATTTACATTTATAGGTAGTTAGATCTTTGAACATGGTTTTAATCAAATAATTAATTTAATTGTTTCATTAAAGATTTTATTTTAACTAAACATTAGTTTAAAATTAAATAGTTAATTATTTGTATTTATAATTTAATGTAAAATAGCTTCATTAGCTTAAGTTTTCAAAACCAATATCAATTCAAATCCCTAAATACGAATAAGAAGCTGTTATTCTAGAATAATTCAATTAAAAAAAATAAAGTTTACTTGGATGCTAGTATTAAGTAAATTATTATGCCAAACTTTTTATTTATTAAATATAAATACTATTATACAAATCATAATATAAAATTTAATATTTTATTAACAATTAAAAAATAAATAGTGGACATAGAAATAAATATTTAGAATTAAGTAATTAATCATCATAAATTTTAAAATTAATATGGTATTTAATTATTTCATTTACTAAAAAAAAAAAAAGTTGAGACTGCAATCTCGACAGTCTCCACCGATCCTGCCCTGAGTCAACGTGAAGGAGGTAAATCGCAGGATGTGCATCACAAGAGCTAGGGTGGAGAGCTAACGAATAGGCCCAGGACTTTTAATCCTTAGGTCACTCCCGTTTGTAACAGAGTCAATTGCACCTTGCGAGAAATCGAACTCTTTACACTACCGCGCTGAGCCATATCCGCCCTCCCTTTGTCACTGCCTCAATTATTTCGTTTACACATTTCATGTTAAGTGTGCACAGCATACATGGGATATCTTTTTCTTTATTTTGCACACTGTCCAATGAAAATGAGCGGAGGATATTGTCCCCAGAGAATATTTTCTTTAAAAATATTTTCCTAAAAAACCAAAAAGAAAATAAAAAAGTACTCCAATAGAAAGCAAAGTGGACCCATTTTGCCTAGCCCATTGACAAATCATCCTATTATGCTCAACCAACAGCTTGTGGCTGAGAATTTCCCAGCCATGCTGACGTGTCGGCCGCACACCTCGTTAATACTTGAAAGAAAAACCAACAAAACTCGCTACCCTCGCCTTCAAACACTCTACGTTACAAACCACGACTAAGAGCAGAGCAGGAAAGAAATACTCATTTTCTTTGTTGCACACACAACACACGCAGTGCGTGAGAAAAAAAAAAGAAAAAAAAGAAACAGAGGAGGAGTAATGTCAGAACTGAAAGACCTACTGGGGATTAAGCTATTTGGAAAGACGATTCAGCTGCTTCCTCCTGATGAAGGACTTGCTTGTAAAGCTGCAACCTTGGCCAAGGCTAGTTCAATCAGCGAACAGCTCCAGCACCCTTCAACTTCAGAGGACAAGGTATATATGTTCAAATTGCTTCATTAAGTTTAGAGATGAATATTGGTTCGTTTGTGATTCTAGGAGAGACACCCCCCCCCCCCCTGCTCAGATTTTGATGAGCAAAAATGGGTTGGTTTAACTTTTCCTGTTTTTTTATCTTTTAGATAATATTAGTACAGATAATCATAGGAAACAAAACTAAAGGAAATCATACGGAATAGCAAGCCGAATGGCGGCGGCGTGCAAATAAATCCTCACCCTCTACAACACTTGGATGCCTCCAAGGGCATGCCTTAGGTCCAACACAAATGTTTATAAATACTCTTTACATTTGTTTTCTCTCCATATGGGATAACACCCATAAACTCACTTTGACGAACCATTTTCACGGTCAATTTTGACATTCATCCTCTTGAATAATTTAGTCGCTTGACCTTCCATGTTGTAGCCCCATATTTGAGTACTTGAATTCACTCTGATCCACTCTATCGAGATAGTGAAATCCACTTTTAGAATGGCTCTAAAATGGGCTAACACCCATTTTTCCAACATTATCTTCTTCTTCTTCTTCTTCTTCTTCTTCTTCTAAATATATATATATATATATATATATATATATGTTCATTTGTGGGATTGGTAACTGAAATTAAACCGTTAAATAGCTAGGTGTTACATGTGAAAATGTCAATTCTGTTGTCCACCCATTTTGATGCAATTTGGAAGCTAAAATGGGTTGGATTTGCTCTTAATTAGTTTATAATACTACTTGTTTCTTTTGGAATTTAAGAAGTCGATTTCGGTGTGATTTTTTGGTTTCTCGGATGTTACAGAGGAGGGTTAAGGTTGATAGATCGATTATACTGTCTCACTACCAGCTAAACTTAGGATTTGTCTTATAAATTGCCTGAAGCTTGGGTTCATGAATATCGAATCCATAAATGGTCCTTGGAATCTAGAAAGTAGAGGTTCGGAGGATTTGGAGATGCACGCTTCAAGACTTCTTCATGGTGTTAATGTCCTCGATACGTACATTAGATTTGTATATATTTTGGCAATTGTTGCCATTGATTAAATTCATATGATCTCAATCAGTATTAGATAGATTTTCACTTGCTAATTCCATCAATTCTTGATACTCCGGATGAATCCAAATATTAACCTTAATGTTTTAAGGATTGAATGATCGATGGGTTTGGATTAGCTGACCAGGTGCCTAGCTACTCGTGTATCAAAAGAAGCAAATCCTGAAAGCAGCGACAAAACAAAAGTTTGCACACTCATAATAAATAAAGTCTGATACAGTACAAGTCTGTCTTGGGTTAAAATCCCACGAAAACTCGAATTTTTCTAAAACCAACTAAGATGGTTTCTTCTGGTACGTTCTATGCTTGTTTAATTAGTTCTTTTAATTCAACTGTGATTGTTGTGATGTAACTGTTCTTCTTAATTTCTAACAAGGGTTTCACTTTCATTACAACAGAATCCTTCAGAATATGATTGCGCAGAGCCCAAAGGGGAAGACGTTTCATTACAACCTTATGCAGAGGACTCAATAGATCCTTCAACATCATCTGGGATTGATGATGACCCTAAAACACTGAATGCTAATAAAGAAACTTGTTCTACAAACACCAACAAAATAGAAGATCCATGTGAAACAAGCAATTCCGAAGAAAAGACACTGAAGAAACCTGATAAAATTGTCCCTTGTCCACGATGTAATAGCATGGATACCAAGTTCTGTTACTACAACAACTACAATGTCAATCAGCCCCGTCATTTCTGTAAATATTGCCAGAGATATTGGACAGCTGGTGGAACCATGAGAAACGTGCCAGTTGGCTCAGGACGTAGAAAGAACAAAAGCGCTTCTGCTTCACAGTTTCACCGCGTAGACGTAGTTTCTGAAGCTCGTCAAGCAGCTGGAGCCGAGGCTACATGTGGGATTCATCACCCCTCTGTACTAACTTTTAGATCAGATACTCCACTCTGTGAATCCATGACTTCCGCTTTGAATCTTACAGACAAATCGCAAAACAGTCTTCGAAATGAATATCATGAGCGGCAAGAACAGAAGAAAGTAGATGCCCACCGGACTGTCTCTTCCACTGCTGCTTCAAGCTTAACAGACAAGGGAAAGAATGGTCATTTAAAGAATATTCAGGGTAACCCTCGACAAGATCCTATATTTCCTGCTCCTCAGCCTTATCCATGGAGTTCAGCTCAGTATAGGTCTCCAATGGCACCACTTACACCGACTAACTTCGGTCCATCGAGCTTCCCTGCATCATTTTACCCTATACCACAATATTGGGGTTGTACTGTACCAGCTGGTCCTTGGAGCATGCCGTGGTTAAATCCACAATCTTTTTCTCCTGACAATTATGCATTTTCATCCTGTCCTAGTTCTCCATTAGGAAAGCATTCTAGAGATGGAAGCATGCTAACGTCTTCAAATTTTGGTAAAGAGGAAGTTTCAGAAGATCATAAAGATTCGGAGATGGGTGTTTTGGTTCCCAAGACTTTAAGAATAAATGACCCAACTGAAGCTGCTAAAAGCTCGATATGGTCAACACTAGGGATCCAGAATGAAGGTTATAATTCAGTTGCAAGGGGAAGTCTGTTTAAGGCCTTGCAAGCTAAGGGTGATCAGAAAAACCACGTTGCCGAAAATTCCAAGGCGTTGTTGCATGCCAACCCTGCAGCCTTGTCGAGGTCACTTAACTTCCATGAGAGCTCGTAAAGGGAGTTTAATTAAGTAACCTTTCCATGGTTGAGGCAGGGGTATAGACACAATGATCTCACTTCATAAGCTTCAAATCGACAGGTGATCAAAAACCCTCGAAGATCTGAAGAAGGCTAAAACTTGGAAGTCGCTCTTTTCTTGGAGAAAGAAGTACGCACGCACTTAATTGCTTCAATAGTTGCCCGTCTCTTTTCTTTCTTTCTTGTACCGCACTGTGGATGGTTGTTTTGCAATGTTTTTGGATAGTATGCCAGCAAGTGATTATTGTGCATATATAGCTCTATATATTTAGAAGAGAGAGAGAGAGAGAGAGAGAGAGAGAGAGAGAGAGAGAGAGAGAGAGAGAGAGAGAGAGAGAGAGAGAGAGAGAGTTAGATGAAAAAAATGAGATTCTTGAATGTAGCCCAATGCAAGTGATGCTGAATAAATGAATCTAAATCAAGAATTCGCCTGAAATTTCTCTTAGTTCTTGGATTCTTTCTGCAGCCCCCTCCACCTAAGTTGCATTACTGAATTTTTGATAGTCTTTTTACCTAGTGGACTTGAGGCCATTTCTTATTTATATATACATCAACCACTCCACAATATCTAGTGGAAGTCTCCATCTGCATTACCTATATATTGACTAGTTGAAAGAGTAAAGAATAAAACTTTTGTACAAGTAGAACAACTAGAAACAGATTTGAGCTTATATTAATTAAGATTAATGTTTTTGCACTATAGAGACATATGGGGCGGGAGCAAATTCTATTAAGCGCTTATGCGCTTGGTGCAAAAAGCACCCCTCCGCAATGTTCATCATATAAACCTGCTATGTTCATTGATTATAAAACACGCCCCTCCACAATGTTCA
>JAOWAN010000005.1:16531539-16542176 GCA_028566635.1 Lobelia cardinalis
AGAGATATAGATAGAGAGAGAGAGAGAGAGAGAGAGATAGAGAGAGAGAGAGAGAGAGAGAGAGAGAGAGTAACTCTTTTCTTTTTAGAAAATGAAAGTTTACAGGCACAAATATACTATCTCATGTTTTTCTAGGTCTGTCTCTTGTTCTGGCTCAAACTGACGTGAACCATTCTGTCAATGATGAAGTTACTCATCAGAAGCCAACATAATCTGGACACTATGTTTTGCAGGAATTCAGAGACTTCTTAGAGGCCTCAATTACACTAAATTCTAGTCAAAAGTCCGACAATTAAAACCTACACATATGGTGAATAATAGTATATCTCCATGAAATTCAAAATGAGTTCTGGAAGATATGTTGACCTGACATCAAAAAATGCCTCCGAGTGCTCATGGCAACCACCTTTGACAGGGAACACTTATGTGCGTCGCATTGTCCACCAAGTTTAGTAAGGTGGAACAACTCTTTTCTTTGACGGGGAAATGCTTACGTTACGTTGCATATTTGCATAGTGCCAGTATACAATGACAGGTGCGAGATTTTGAGTACCGGCACAACTTTTTGTCAGCCAACCATGTACACTGCCCTCACACTGGAATGTGGTTGGTTATGACCACCATATGGTTGGTGGTCAAGGGAAACTAAGTTTTCTTCCTTTGGGAGAGGTTTGGAAGGGTCTTCTAGATAGGATCTGATGTACAGCCTCAATTTACCCCTAGAAGCAAGTAGGTTGTTCCTTTTGCTCGAATACTTGATCTCCAAGTCAGGATGGAGCCATCTCATATTGCACTGAGGATACGAAACTACAGATCTATCATGTTCCAACTATTGAGACTCACTGCACCTCTATAATTGAACTAAAATACTGAAGATATTTTATCTTACTTGACATTAAGGCTACTTTGCATTTCAAACCAAAAGGTTGTTTTATACACCTAGTGGTAACGGACATTTTCCTGTCTGATTCTTTGTTGTCTATGGACTATTTGCAAGTCTTTTGATGAGTCTCCGAAGAATTATATATTCGTAAAAGTTAAAACCTAGAGAAAGACCACATATCCACCCATTACTTCTGCCTTCCATATTCCATCCAGGTCAGTCTATTGTTTCATGGGGCTCTAAGACAGTATATTGTTGTCTATGGATTATTTGCATGTGTTTTTGGTGAATCTTGAAACAGTAAATTTATTTAAGAAACCTAGAAAAAAGACTACATACCACAAAGTGGTTTTGGCATTTCATTTTCTGTTTCCATTTAGCCTGTTTAGGCAAGTAAATTGTTGCATAAGCTTTCTTTAAAACTGAGGGAATTCTTAGTTCACTGACCTTTTGAAGGTTCATTTGGAATTTTCAGCACCAAAATAAATTGATGCTTACATTAGTAGAATCTAGTTGTAACCAATTATTTTTGGATCTGATTGTGGTATATGGACCAGTTCCTACAGTTCAATAATCAGCCCTAATCACAAGTCTACTTAACGGAATCTCTCACTCCATCAGTCCAAAACCCACTTGTATTTACAAGCCATCAACTAAACTATTGAGCTTGAATAATTCTCAAGTGCAGTGATCAGTGTAAATAATTTGGGAACACAAGTAATATTGACTGATGTGCTTCATGTGTACTGGAAACCACATGTCAACGTCACTTCCTGAGTCTCCGGTAATATCATCAGTCGTGTATCTTTTTCTTGTTGCTTGGCATCAAATAGAACCAAAGTAAATAATTATTATTATACAACAAAAGCCAGGTCACATTACAGAAGGGAAAACCCCAACATGAACCCAATCTGTAAACAAGAAGAAAGATTGAGATACCTGAGTGCTAATGTACCACTTGCTGTCAGGATTTCGAATGGGTTGTGATTCTGAATTGATGAGCCCATACAGCAATCCCCGACTCACATTGATCCTACTTAAGGAAGCCAGCACTTCGTCAACTCGAACAAATGCATCATCATCTGTCTTCATGATGAACTTTGCGGAGATAACCTGTGTCTGTTCCAGACATTAGAGTAATTAGACAATAGAAATTCGCCTTGAATAAAGAGCTAGGGCATTATGTTCATTACCCCAAAGGTGCAGATGGCTATGGTCTTCCACGTGATAAGATTGTAGTAGTCAACAAAAGGCACCATCTGTATATCTCCATATGTCCGTGCCTCATTCCAGAGTTCCTCATTCACAAGCTGATTTTTATGCTGGAATACATGGATGAAGATTGTCATGAATTGATAACATAATCTACTCGGAGATCGTTGCCTTAATATTCATTAACTATTACTCCCAATTGACGAGGTACACTCCGATTTATTGCAGAAATTAAGAGCAGGGTCACGAACGATTAGATCCCTGAAATACCCCTACAATATGTGGCACAAACTTGTTCTATTGGTTGGACAAGTTTAGGAAATTAGCCTCTTTAATCCGAACAAATGAAAGAGGATAGTGTACCAATTCAACTGGGAGAAACAGAGTATACACAAGTCTTAAAAAACTTAACATTGCTATTTGATGCAAAACTCCTTAATTTTCAAAGTTAGATGTTGAGTGACATCACAACTACAATCTTAATAGAAAGGAACTTAAACAACATGAGTTTAATAACCAAATTTGAGTTGATGTACCCTATTGCTTACGATACTGAGAAGAAACACGATATTGAAAAGCATGATGAAAACTTTTTCAACAAAATTCGTACCTAGTGTCTGAAACTCTCAAGAGACCAAAATTTGCTAAAAACTTCTAAATCAAGAGCGACCTTTGACTAATATGACCGAATTAGAAAAATGGTTACCTATCGCTTCCCTTAGTTTACAAATATTCCTCTTCAATAGAGTTGGACCATTGCAGTTTGTCATTCTTTAATAAAGTTATATACAGCAGATCCATGTCATGTATCCTTCACAATTGGTATTTGATAATGGTAACAAAGTCTTTTCCAGAAAGAAAGTATCTCTATCCTTCTACAACAGATTAAAGTGCAAAATGTGCCTTTTTCCGGTCGGAGGGAGTATAATAGTTATACTATGGAATGTCAAACTTTTACCTAATAGCTTTTCAATTTTCTGCAACATTGCACCAAAACTGCATCGTCTTTGTACCATATATAAGACCAACATCAGGTTCTTGAAGGTTAAAAACATTTACAACTTCCAGTTCATTTTAGTTGACCAATGTTAAATTTTGGCTACTTCAAATTTAAATAAACATTAGTTGATTACTTTCTCAAATTTAATTATAAGGTAAAGCAAATTACTCAATGTATTTAGAAGGTAAAGCAAATTACTCAAAAGTCAAAAGGTTTTAATATTTAATAGGAGTAGAAATGGAACGAACACAAAACAGATGCAATTAAGAATTATTAAACCATGAACTTTTGTCTTGTGGCCAATTTGAGATGGAGGGAATAGGATGAATAACTGATATGTCAAGTTTTAAATATACAAATATAAACCATTTTTTGGGTGAAATAAAATGGAAATTGCGTCCTGCTTTATGGGAGGAAGGAGTACATGATTGGGGAACCACTAAGGAAAGGAACAAAGAAGGATAAATGGAGATCAGAAAAGGAAAGAAAAGAATTTCACAAACAAGTATCACGGCAAACAGGATAGCACCAATTGTTGCACTTCATTCAACCGGTTGGGAAGAAGCAGAAAGGACAGAAAGGATTTAACAAACAAGCACCATATAGAGGACCGCACTGATTGCTTTGGAGTACATAAATTGTTGGTGAGCATGTGGGGGTTGTGTGCATGCTGTATAACTATATGAGAATGGAACTTCAGACCATGACAAATTATATCACCCAGTCTGATATCCGAGAACCTCTGCAAACGCTTGTGAATGAAATGATAGAAAAAAGCCACTGGTATCATGTTAGAAAAAATATGTGCAACACTTACCAAACCAACAAAAAAGCGAACTGCAACTTCTCCGGACCTCACCGCAGAATACTGCATCCATGTCCTTCTAACAGCCATTCGACGTTTGAAATTGTTTGCAGTAGAGAAAACGCCAATGAACAGATTTAGCTGTTTCCGAGGAGGAAGAGGAGCCGATTTAAGAGCCTCTAAGTCGATAATATGGTCTAAATCCTCAGAAGTGGGAAGACCACTGGCCACAACAGACACTAGATTTAAGTCTCCGGAAATAGCTATGTCACTAACAAGCCATGGCTCCAAAGTCTGGATAAAAAGGCAACCAGATCATCAAATAGGTACAAAAATGGTACTACTAGCTTTCAGTAGTGACAAAGGCAACTCAAGAAATTGAAAGAAAAATTACTTCTCGAAAAGCAAAGGATGTTATGTGCTTTCCATCAACAGTCATCTGGATTCCCTCCGACCCAACTCTCAGTGTTGCGACCGAAAGATAACCTTGTTTAAAAGGAAAATATATTCTCGCAGTAGACCCTTCCTCAACCACAGGAAGCTTTCTCGACCTATTTGACGAATGTTTGCTTGCCGAAAATGACCGGTTATCATATTTACCCACCTTCTCATTACACTGGTCCAGTTCATCGACTGAAAATTTTATACTGAATAGGTAAGAACAGAATGATGCAGAGTGCACTACTATACCAAGTTTGCAGAAAATGAAACCGAGCCAAATATAGGAGAAGTGCCAAAAGGTGAAAAAAAAAATTATAACGCACAAAATGAAATTTAACATAGCAACAAAACAACTAGCACAACTAGCCTAGATTCATTCATCTTCTCATAAATCAGACAGACAACAAGAAGCTATGAACACCTAAGCATGAAACCATGTAATACTAAATGAGATGACAAAACAAAAAAGTATATGCATTTTTACCGAGACAGGTACTTTGCCATAAACACAGGGTTAAAATGGTCCAACTTTCAAAAAATTGAAACTTTGCATCATAAACTTAACATACTGCATGCTCGGCTAATACATGTTATGGCATACTCTTCCTCTAGATAAAGCATAAATCATATTCTAGTTATTGGTTCAGTGCCAGCAGTCCATCTAACAGACATATTTGAGCCCTTCGAACACTATTCCTGGAGAAGAAAGAAACACGAATATAAAAATCATATCTAAGCAAGAAGGGAAAAAAGAGAGGCATAATTTGCTTCCATCACTGAAAACTAGTCATATATAAATGGGCAGATGCATATGTGGAAAACGCCAACTAGAATCACAAACTGGTCAAAAAACTACCGTGTCGGATTATTACACAGACATAATAATATTTCATATTTCAAACAGGAAAAACAAAAATTTAGAAGTTATATGTACCTTTCTTATTCTTATCAGCATCAAGAGATGGACAACGCTCCTCTTCACCCCAGTCATGAGCAATTGTCCAAGTGTTTTGAACAATTACAGGGTCTTCAGTAAGTTTGTCGCCATGGAGCCTAACATTGTAGTGCAAAACAATAGGTGGATCTGGCTCCCCTGGAAGTGGTTCGCCAGTCAAATCAATTCGGAAATTACCAAGAAGACCACTTGGAATGCCAATAAATGTGATGGAAGAACCCTGAGTCAGCCCACAAGGAATTCTCAATTTATAGCCAGTGCCATTAATCTCCGTGACATTCATTTTACTGAGAAAATGGGGACACTGTTTGTCTTTCCCTCTACCACCAGAACTTGCATTCTTATTAAGTTTCTCTTCTTCAACTGAGGTCATAAGGCTAGTCCATGCAGTCTTAGCTTCCTTGATTGCCTCTACAGCATTAGGTAAAACCTGATCATGGGTGATCAAGTGTTTCAAACGGTTCCAAGTATACAATGACTGCTGCTCTTCCTTGGTGAGATTTCTTTGAGTGAACAGACCAGATACTATGATCTCTGCAGAAATCACTTGAGAAGCATTCTCTGAATTCTGAACCACATGTGGTGCAGTAGAACTCACCCATTCAAGAGGATTTGTCGTATTATAGTACATAGGCGTTGAAACAAAATTCTCCCTTATTGGATTTGTCATGACACAGTACCCCAGAACCAATAACATTAAAATAGATGCAGATAAAACTCCTACATACCATTTCTTCATAGCTGCTGTTTAGCAATCTGCACCAACCCTTCTAAGCGAACATCTCATGTCACTGGAGTTACATGAACTCCAAAAAAAATAATGGTGGGGATTTGGGAACGAATTCTGCAAGAACAGGTTTACTAAATAATAAATATTAATGAGGTAGAAAAAAGAAAATACTAGAAGTTTTTAGTTGATCAATAGAAAAATTGATAGGGAATGCACCTGATTAGGGAATGGAACTGAAGAAGGGCTGATATGAGAAAGTATTGGTGTTTCCAGTTTCCATTGCTTTTTCCACTCAACCAAAATTATGGTTCACAACTAGACCTTGTAAATGCAAAATTCAGACTTATGAAGATGAAGCCTCAAACCCAAATTTCAGATGGATTAGCCTCTGTAACATTCACGCAAGTATCTGCAAATTTTCAATCAAGAATGAATTCAGACCAAGTTAATTGCTGCCAATAGTCTATCTCAAAAACATCATTCAAGGGCATTCTGCAACCAAAATTTCAAAATTTTAAGATGGATTTAAGTAAATCTTCATAAACACCCTTATATCTTAAATTAGTTCTCATACTTGTGAGTTTAACTTAACAAGGATTCAATTAAATCAAAATATTCAATCACTTAAGACCACAAAAACACATATGGTGCAGCTGAAGTGTAAATGAATGATATATTCAATAAAGGTTGAACACTTAAGACCACCTCTAGTACATTCAATCTCATCTCCCATCCTAGCTTCCAAATTTGCAATTCATATGCACAGTTTGTTTTTTCTTTTGTTCTTCCTTTTTAATATTTTATACAGTTATACTCATTCCAGATGTTTCAAATTTCTCAACTGGAGTAAAATAATTACAGAGCTGAACCAACTAATATTTGAACTAAGCGGAAAAAACTTCTTAATTTACTTCCATCTTATTTATTTTATTAAGTATTTCAAGCAGTTAATATTTCGTGAATCCGAACTAAATAAATCAGCCGGAGCGCCAAAATTAACATTTTCCACATAAAAAAAAAAAAAAAACACAGATCCACGCAATGCCACCTCTCGCAAGCGAAACACAAACAACAATTCCGTACGATACACCCAAAAAAAAAAAACACATAAGATTGAAGGAAATTCAAAACTTTACTCCAGATCAAACAGTTCCTCCACACCGCTTCTTTCACAATCTCAAAACGCGAGCATAATTCCCCAAGCACAAAAATTAAAGTCAAAAAAAGGAAAAAGGAACTCTGAGAAGTGAGAATGAAAGCGTGGTAAAAAGCCGGCGGCATTCAAGCAATTAATTAAGCATATAAAAAAACACAAATGTAGAATACATGCATAGTAGTATCATCTAAATTGGCGGAGTGAAAGGCGAAGGAAGAGAATTGGAGCAGAAATCGTGACCTGGCGGAGGGGAGAGTGGCCGGAGAGAGTGAAATGAGATCGTCGGCGGAGGCGGGAGGAGAGGACTTGAAGTCTACGCTATGTGGTGTAGCTTGTGGGAAGTACTCTAGAAAACAGCAAGACTGAGTAAAAGGGAAGCGAGGGAGGGAGGGAGAGAGAAGCGAGTCCAGTCTTATTATTAGACTTGTTGATGGTTGATTTTCTATTTCTAGACCGACTTTTTGACAAGTCTTATTACTATTATTATTAAACTGAATTGAATTTTGAACTAGTGAGAGAGAGAGAGAGAGAGAGAGAGAGCGAGAGAAACTGCGTGAAGAAAAAGGAAAAAAGTTTTGCCGGGGGAGGGGGGTGTTGGGGTGGGGGCTGCTGTACTCGGTCTAGGTGGTGACGGTGGCTGTATGACTTGTCGTTTTATCTGTTTCGTGGATTTCTCATATTTTTAAACTTTTATTAAATTAAGTTATTCTTATATTTGTTAAATGCTTACATTATTTAAAGCACAAAATTGGCCTTTTCAGAATTTTAATTTTAAAATTTTTGAATTTAATTTTTTGTGCCTTCAAAATATAAATTTAAAATAGTATAAGTAGGTAAAATTTTCCATCCTAAAAATATTCAAAAAGTGTAAGGGAAGAGAAAATGATGAAATTATAAAAACTTAAAAATAAAAAATGATAATAAATTAATATCGTAATCCAAACACTATGATTAAACTTATTGATTTTATCTCTTAAACTTTATGTATGACCATAATGGGAGCTAAAAAGAAAAAAAAAATAGTGTATATTATTATTAGTGTGATTATGCTAAAAAGTTTGTAAATACTCCATATATTTATCAAGGATGGAGAATATGTTATGATCCTCGACATAGATTTAGGTGTTGTTTGTTTATTTTAAGTGATTAATGCTGAAATTTAAAAATAAGTTTGAATATGTCTGAAGAATTAAAAGGCCACATCTGAAAGCGGAAAGCTGAATCAGTAAAACTGTTTGATTACTAAACTGAATGAATTGTTTTAATATTGTATTTGTCCATTTTAACCATCTGATAAAGATTGTTTGTTGTTTATAAGTACTAAATAGCAATATGAGCATATTCTCATTTTGAATAGAATGATTATAATGTAAATAAAATTTGTAATAAATTTAATATTCATACTAAATTTATTATTAATTTAATTTATTATTTCTATATAGCTACATAATTTACCTTAATTTTTAATTTTAATCTAATTTATTATTGAGACTATTATTTTGTATATATTTACTATATTTTAAATTTAAAAAATAATTAAATAATTATTTGCTCCTTGAACTATTTCTTAATTTTACGTTTGGTCCTAGATTTTCTTTTAATTTACGTTTGGTTCTTCAACTTCAAATACGCTTTACGAATAGTCATTTTTTCAATTTTTTAGTTCAAACTTAATAAAATTCCTATTATACTCTCATGATTCCGTTAGAATACCATCATACTTAACAAATATTGAGGTTTAATTTAATTTATTATTTATTAAAATAAAATTGATTTATCCAATATATACAATTATATAATATAAACTAAGAAAATAATTTTTAAGCTAGAATATATAGTTAATTTTGTTATTTAGATTTATTTTTATCGTTTTCATTCTTTAAATTTTGAAATACAAATTAAATCCATAAGTTTTTAAAGTTAGGACAAAGGTCCCTTAAAAGTTAAATATGTTGTTAGTTTAACGGAATATTGAGGGTATAATGGAAATTTTATTAAGTTTCACATTAAATTTTTGAAAAAAGGATTATTCTTAAATTGTATTCAAAAGTTTAAGGACCAAACATAAAGCAAAAAAAAAATTAGGACCAAATGCATAGTTAAGTGATAGTTTAAGGACCAAATAATTATTTAATCCTTTAAAAAAATATTTTTTTTGTATGATTATTTAATAAATTATCAATTATTTTTAAATCAAGAATGCTCTTACATTTATTTTGTTAATAAATTTCAAATTCTTATCTAATTTCAAAAAAAATATAAAAATAAAGTTCTAGAATAAATAAAATTATAGTAAAAAAGAATTTAGAATTAAAAACAAAAATTCAATAGTAAAGTCATAAAATAAAAAAAAAGAAAAAATATAAGAACAAAAGCAAAATGATAGAAAAGTCCAAAAAGAGTTTTTGAGATAGCTCTTAACTATTTAGCCTTGAGTTTCAGAGGTAAGTCTGATTTTAACCATTCAGAGTTTTTGGTATTAATAGTATCGTCTAAATTGATTTTCATTTTGATCGGCATGTCTTTTACTAAATTGATGCAACTAATCTTTGAAACTTAATTGATGCAGTTAATCTTTGAATTAAAAGTTAAAATGTTGTTGAGCACTCAAATCTAAGTAATATACTTTTGTGTGATGAAGAACAAAAAGTATCGTTCATCTCAAAATAAGAGAGTATAATTTATGAAATAAGACTAACGACTAGAGAAAAGAAAAAAAAAAGGAAAAATCATGAAAGAAACAGAATAGACTTTAATCTTTGATCGTCCACAATGTATATAAATCTTTATTAGGTTTCGTCATAGTTTATCATCTGCAAAATACACCTTTTGATCCATGACCTATAACCCAGTATCCCTATTAGCTCCTATCGTTCAAAAGTACCTCATATCATCCTTGAATGTTTCAAAAACTATCTCATTTGGTCCCTTCTCCAATTTTGACCAGTTTGACTGTATATGTAGCAAAATAAATATTCCTGCATGGTGCTGATTTGTAGCTGAGGTGGACAATAAATTTAGCAAACTAAAGAAAAGTGACAGAATTACCCTCATTACAAAAAAAATCTTTAATAAAAACCTACCAAACACTCCTCTACCCACCACTAACCAAAACCACCGGCCACCATCCCCACCATCATCACGCTGCCATCACCACCACCCTCATCAAATTCACCCCAACCACCAGCAGCCTCATCACAACCACCACCACTGTGCCCAGAGGCGGAGCCAGGGGGGCGAGAGGGTGCGGCCGACCCCCCCGAGGCGAAAAATCTTCCCTGGGAGCGGAGAAGAGCCGGCCATCCGCACCCCTCATTGTAGACACCCCATTTTTGACCCCCGGCAAATTAGGGTTTCTACCGGGGAATTTTTACTCAGAGAAAGAATTAAAAGTAACATTGATTAAAGATGTTACTTACATTCAAATAACATATAGGTTTAATTGTTGCATTTTA
>JAOWAN010000005.1:16564200-16581451 GCA_028566635.1 Lobelia cardinalis
TATCCACCCACAACCCACCAGCACCAACAACCAAGACCATGGACAATCACCGGAGCTGTTGGAGTAAAACAATGAAGGCCATGGAATGAACCCAGATCAACCCAGATCTGATTAGAAGGAAGAGAGAGAAAGAAAGGGCGAGAGAGAGAGAGAGAGAGTGAGCATAAGACGAAGAGAGGTGGAGATCGGTGGTCCATGGCCGCCGGAGATCTTGATTCTTCTTTTTCTTCTTCAGATTTGCTCCATTTTCCTGTGGTGCGGCTCGATTGAAGGTGGGTTTGGAGATGATGGTCGCCGGGCTTGGAGAGAGGGGTTGTGCGGCTCAGTTGTTGCTCTGTGGTGCAGCTCGGTGGTGGGTTGAAGATGGTGGTGGCAGTGGGGGATGGTGATGGAGATCGGTGAGAGCAAAATCAAGGGGAGAGAAATGGGAGAGGGGAGGGTAAGGGAGGGACGGGAGAGGGGAAGGGGAGGGGGAGGGTAAGGGATTAAAAAAAAATTATAAAATAATTACACTTACCCCCCTAAAAACTCATTCTATTTTAATTTGAATAGTATTATGATTTTTTTGAACTGAATAGTGTAATTAGGGGTTATAAGTGTTAAATATTGTAACTTTTTCGTTAAGTTTTAACAAAAGTTTAACGATAGGGCAATATTGCCGGTACTTTTCAAAGTACATGTCCAATGTCGCAAAAAAATTTGTTTAGGAGTAAATCCCAAGTAAAAGGCTAAGTACAGGGAATAGAGTTAAGACAGAGAAGAACAGTTATAAATCAGGTTGCACGGAGAAGGCAACGGAAGGTGACAAATAAATCAAAGAAAACCATTGAAATGGAAACTTAAAAAGTTCTTATCAGATATTATGAGGGAAGTAGACAAAACATTTGAATTATACTTGTTAAACACATTGGATAAAGCAAATTATCCAATTCCTTCCTTCTTCACGTAATAGGTTAAGATTACATAACTTGGTCTGCCAAGCAAAAGACCCAAGTGGAACCACCGGAGAACCCAAAAAAGGTGGCTTCCTCATTTCCAATTGCCAAATTCACTTATAGGTTTCCAACCAACCAAAAGGGCGTCCTAAGATCATGTCAATTGCACACTGCTGGTAACCCAACAACTGTGTGGAGGAGGAAAAGAATCTAAAATGGACAGGTCGTAACCTTCGCCTGATCATAAAATCACGCAAAGTCATCGTCCTCCTCCTGCTTCAGCTTTTTGTTCCTGGTCTTAACCCCTGCATCTGTGGTAGATGTCTGTATCCCATCATTGCCCTTTAGCCGCTTGGAGGTTCTCCTACCTTCGTTACCTGCCTTGGTTGCATCAGGTTCGTTCTTTTCATCGCCTTTCACAGCAGCAGCCTTCTGTACGGATTTCTTTTCTGGAACAATTGCCCCATCATCTGCTTTCTTATTGCGAGTTAGTTTCGTTTTTTTCATTGGAGAAGACTTTGTAGTGAGTTTGTTCCTGTCTTTATCCTGCACTGCTTCTGAATCTTCATCATTGGATATTTGAGGTTTAACATCTACAGCCAGCTTGTCGATGGGTCTCTTTTGAGGAACTATGCCCTTATCATCCACTTCCTTCTTGCCAATCCCCTTGGGTTTTTTCTGTGTTGAAGGCTTTGGTTTGTCTTCTTTTCTGCCATTTTTAGCCTCACCCAGAACTTCAGCTTTGGGGTCACAGACATCCACAACTTCAACCTCCTCATCAGATTTCTCATCTTTTTTGTCGGTTTCCTCGTGAATGTCTTCCTTTCTCAAATCCGAGCCAGATGATTCTTCATCAATATCAGGATTATCCTGTGATTCATTGTTTTGGCTCTGAAGAGATTCTATCACACTCATCAACTCTCTATTAACCTGTCATCAGAATATAACAAGCAGTGATAACATGTTTAACTTATATAGCATCTGAAGAAAAGTTGATCAAGCAGAATGCTCTACAGTATCAAGTTGCAATAAATTGTTGGTTATTATGTACATGGATCATCGATTGATTTAAATAATAATAATAATAATAACACCACCAAAATACAAAAAGGAGCAGTGTAACACACATATTATAATGATTGGAAACTACTTCCTCAGTAGATTCCAATGCATCACATCAGCAATATGTAGACGATCTATAGCTCACAGGCAGGAGCCATACCCTTCCAACAAGTATGTCAAGTTAAAAATCAACAGTCATACCTGGGGGTTCTGAAGGAATTCAGAAATGTCATTTGAGCATGATGGGCATTTCATGATGTTCTTCTGAGCTCTTAAAGTACGTCTGCCTTCGCATGTCCTCTGCCTTACAAAAGTTTGACCAGCAAAGGCACCCTCCAAACAGGTCTTGCAGAAGTTATGAGCACAGGGAGTAGTAAGAGGGAGAACCATAACTTTATGGCAGATAAGGCAACTAAATTCTGCAAGAAAAGTTATTTTCATCACATAAAGTGTTTTTAGCATATCTGATGAGAAGGGAACAACTAATACATATGGACATGCATGATCTTTGATGGAAATACTAAAGGAACCTACCTTTCAAAAGCCTTTCACTTACGGACATCATATGCGTTTTGCGCTTAACGCTCTTCACAATAGTTCCATCAGTTTTTGTGTAGTCTCCTTGCCTTCTACTTTCTGGTGGAGGTACTTTCCACACCCAGCAACTCTTAACTTCCTGGTTGAGAAAAATTGGGGATATAATTAGCACCCAATAATTCCATGGCTAAGATAACTGCCTTTAATGCAATCAAATTGCTACATATGACAGTTTAATGAGTTGGAGCAGCAAAATCATCCTATGCATAGAACAAAAATGATCTGTGGCAAGAACTTTTATCTCACATCATAATCCCAAGATGTATCCCCTTTTCGTTCCGTAATATCAGTTGCCTTCTTTAACTCTTTAATGATGGGCAAAGGCCGTGGGCGGTCACCATGATCATCACTGCAAAATTGCAAGGAAAACCAACATTCATATCCCATAAAGATTCACATATATCAATAGTACGGTAAATGTAATTCAGACATCAATGACAAACCTAGTCCATGGAGCAGGATCATTATCACATCGAACAAAGAGATACCGGCAAACCTTGAATCCCTAATATCAGTATATATATATATATGTTTAGCAAAATGCATTTCTAAGTGTATCTTCATGATAGAACGTAATTTTGCAAATCTGAAACTTACTTGAATTCCAGGCTTGCGCCAGCATTTCTCTATTCTGTAGATTCCATCATATCTTACTCCTTTTTCTGGTGCATAAGCAGAGCGCTTTTCCTTATGAGACCTGCCCATGAAAAGCAGATAACTCAATGGTTCATTATGGCAAAGGGTTACCACAAATAATATAATGATTGAGCCCATAGTTGTGAAAGGTGCTCGCCCGCCACTCCTTTTTACACATCTGAGGAATCTTTCATCTAATGTAATTCTGACCTTTTTGGACGCTCAAGGCTCAAAAGCATGGGGAATGAGGCACTTGACTTGGTCGCTATGAGGTCTGACGGTTTTAAGAGATATTTGTAGTTTGCCAATCCCACATTTTTTGCCACATTCAATTGTCTAGATCGCTGGAGACTTTGAAGCATAATTCAGAAGTTGAGTTTCAAACGCATTGAGATTCTAGCTAAGTTTGGTGCCGTTTTAAATTTCTTTTCACATGATATTTACGTTCTTGTTCAAAGTTTTAATTATCTTTTGCTTTAAAACTGCAACTTTGGATGTTGAAGTTCATGTTATTAATACCATATGTGAACTAACTATGTAAGCCCGTGCCCAAGGGCACGGTATAATATTTAAAAATATATATATTTTTTATATTTTATAATTTTTAAATACACTTTATGTATTTTTTTCATTTTTAAATTTTTAGTTCAAAAGTTTAAAAATATTTAAATGGTTATATTTAAAATATTATTTTGACATCTAATTTTTATATTAATTGACTTGTAATTAATTTATTTGAATTAACAGAAGTTATAAAATTTCATTGATTGAATCTAGAAGGAAAAATTATTATTCAAAAAGAATTGCAAAACCAAATTGGATAAAGACCAAAAAAAAGGAAAGACGTTAAAAAGAAAAAAAATATTGCAAAATGAATTGGATCATTATAGTTTGTCATTCTTTTTTTTATTTCACAGAAGAATGCTGATAAGAAAAAAATGCAAAACAAATTGGATCAACAAACAGATTTTCCTTTCCAGAGTCTTTTCATGTCTAGTGTCTCTTCTTGGAAAGAGAGAGAGAGACAGACACTCGTTAGCTGTCCACCTCCCTATATGTGCCTACGAATCACGGAAAGCTAATTTATGCTATAGATTTCAAGCTTTATTATATCATTTATGACATGTTTTGAGATTTGGTATAGGCGTATAGCATTCCCTTTTCGCTCCAATTCCTATCTTCCCTAGAAAAGCGCCAAAAGGGAGAGAGATAGTGAAATCCGCGAATTCACGATAAATTCATTCCATTTTTTCTTTTTTAGAGGACAAAATTTCAAATATAGGACAAATAATTGAGGTAGCAGTAGGATGTAGGATTAGGGGAATCAAGAGCAAATATCCAAAGCAAACTCCAAGCAAATAAACAATTAGTTAAAATTGTCAATTAAGATGATCAAGTGGATTTTGTGGTCAAGTAATCTATTTTGATAGAAATTGGGAAAATGTCCAATTGCAACATTTTTGGATTTTCACTCTTACTTGAATTCCAGATAAAGACCTTCACCGTCATAAACTTAAGATGCTCATCTGTTTCAAGAGAAGTAAAACAATATCTGGCTGAGTATCCATTGGAACTTGTGATCAACATATCTCTAAGTGCGCACTTGCAATTAAAAAAGACTTGTTGACAATACCCACATACTATAATACTCATCACTTGATAGCAGCGCAATACAAACTATACAAAAACTTCTGACACCACTTAGTAATAATAATATACAGCAGAACTTAATAATCAATTTTATCACCCAAAGCACTCTTACATATCAAAGAAACATACCTCACAACTCGTACTGGATAACCTTTTCGGCAACTAACTCGTAAGGCCTCGTTAGATTTATCAAACTTCTGATCAAATGATTGTGTTTTGTTAGTCCTTTTATTGCCGCTTAGGTCTCTTCCACCACTGTCAACCAGCAATATAGATGAATGTAAAAATGATTAATGAATCAACGACAA
This sequence comes from Lobelia cardinalis, assembly GCA_028566635.1. Classification (NCBI taxonomy): domain Eukaryota; kingdom Viridiplantae; phylum Streptophyta; class Magnoliopsida; order Asterales; family Campanulaceae; genus Lobelia; species Lobelia cardinalis. Next base: position 16,569,389 of record JAOWAN010000005.1, read on the forward strand.
AATATAAGATGCAAACTAAACAGAAAGTACAATTTCAGGGAAGAAATATTAAATCTAAAAGATAATAAAGCCTATTCATTAATAAAACTTTGCCACTGACCATATCAGGCATCGAAGAGTTCTAAGGTTGTGAACTCAATGGAATCGGTTATAATAACCCTGTCAATTTAAAAATGTGCTCCATGCACTCAATTGGGCAAAAAAATTGAATTATATCCTGCTACTTCAAAATCCGACGGTGTTTCTCATAGCAGTCCAAAGAGTTGGTTAGTCAAACACCTCTGTGCAATAAATAGATTTTGAAAATCTTTGCACGTATTTGCACAGTTTACAGATAGTAATAATATCTAAGAAAATATATAATTGGCAATAACATAATATCTTAAGAAAAAATATAATTGGCAATAACAATAATTAAACACCCAAACTTCATTGACAACAGTAAATGACTGAAGCCTTTCCTTCAGTTCACAAAATACTATAATGAGCATACTCAATATCTTGAAGGTTCAGATTAATGTAACTATTGCTCATTAGCCCTAAGGACTACCACAGGTTAAGCATCAAAAATTAACACATTTAATCCCAAGTAACACCAAGATGTAACCAGCAACAAGTGACATACCTTCCTGTGTAAAGGAACCACTCACCGTGATCCTCATCATCTTCATAACCACCAGAGAGTGCCACAGACTGGGCCCCATAGTCAGACTGTCCACAAATTCCAGCAACATGAGGAAGGTGAGCCCCCCACTGTCTACATTCCATACGATCCTCCCAAGTCTCCCCAACCAAAACACCCATCCCCCTGTCTGGGTCATTCTCCGCAAGAATGGGTCCAAAATGATCTGGAGGAACAGTGACAAAAATCTTACCACTACAGGCATTAGCCTTCCCAGCTTTCTTTGCCCGCTCAGTGGTGTATGCTTTGTCAGGTCGATTTTGGTTGAGAACACAATGGTAAGCCTTAGCTGGACCAGCAGCAGCATTGGATTTTGTCATCTTGGCCATTCTAATTGCAATGACAAGGGATGAGTTAATTCGAGGCTGACTTGCCATTTTGGGAGGGATTGCAGTGCGACAAATTGCACATGTGCGCTTGCCCTGCCCAACCCATTTCTGGAAACACTTTAAGCAAAAGTTGTGGCCGCAAGGTGTCTGGAACCCAGGTAGAAAGAGTCATTAGCATGGATGAAACATCTTCTATACAGCAAAAATAAAAAAGGTGTTTCTATACACTACTATGAGGGCCACAAAATTGTCTAGACTATTGTCATTTTAGAATATAACAATCAATAAAATTCCACTACAAAACACGCATACAAGCAGGTTTACTCCAAATACATCACAACTACAGTCATTAAAATCCCAAAATGAGTATCCCTCTTTGGGCATGACCATGGACAAAAGAGGGGCACTTATTCTAGTACATCAGAAAAAGTTAAGGTGTAATCAACTAACTACATGCTTCTCAATTCCATTCAGACAATGATTGATTTATTATTTTTATTTTTATTTTTATTTTTTGGTGGGGGGCAGCATAAAAGGTTTTTCCATCAACTGGGTTAGATAAAGATTCATGAGTTTGCACTACGATACAGGAAAAAAGATGTACATACCATAGATTTGTGGCTTGGTTATGCACAAGACATTCGGAACAAATGCACATTACCGTACCTAGTATAAACACAACTAACTTGTAGCAAATGGGATGTCGAGCACGAGTACCTACTCATATACCAATCCATATGAGGAATGCTACAAGGCCGTAGATAAACATTGAAACATAAACTAAGAAATGCTATCAGAACAAGTCAGACAAAGCAAACAGGGGTATGATATTCAACCATGCAAATGTAATTTAAAAATTATCACAGTGCGAGTGATTAAAAGATTTTTAGTTGGAGTGGGGTTTAAAATCGGACTAACAAAAATGGGGCACAAATCTGAAATCCCTAAATCTAATCACGAAAAATGCTGAAGAGCGAAATATACAAAGGATTAAAAACGATAAGAATGAAGGCAATGAATATTTGGAAAAAAGGAAAAACAAATACCGAGACGGGTCTCTCGGGGAGCTGCATGCAAAAGGAACAGTTGAAACTCCCGGCAAGAAGCTGCAGAACATCCTTCCTATCGGCGTTGACCTCCGGTTTATCCGCAGACTTGTCACCTTCTCCGCTGAGGAGCTCCTGCCTCTTTTTGGCCTTCTCCTGGTCAGTGAGGGAGGAGTCGGACTCAATCGCACGAATAGCAGCAATCAGGGAGGAGGAAGCCTCAGATCCGGCGGCGGCGGTGCTGGAGGAAGTAGGAGGATGGAGAGTGGAGCAGTCGGGGCACTCCCATTGAGCGGATTCGGCTAGGGTTAGAGGGCGAGAGGAGGAGAGGCAGTTGAGATGCCAGGGAGTGACGCAGGTGCGGCAGGTGAGGGTCTCTTCCTCAGGGGGCTTCTGCTTGCAGATCATGCAGAGGCCATCGCCGTCGCAGGGGAGGTTGCTATCGTGGGCCATGTAACGGTAGCGGTAGTGGTGCAGGAGAGTAGGTTTAAGGAAACGATAGTAGTAAAGGATTATACTCGCTACTACCAAGTGAAGAAGAGGGTACGGTGGGTGATGAGACGTCTCTGTGTGTGTGTGTGTGTGTGTGAGAGAGAGAGAGAGAGAGCGAGGGAGGGAGATGTTTGGAAAAAGACAAACATTGGGGGGTTATTTAAAGAGTATGAGTGGAGAGGAGTAGTGGGCGGGGTTTCGAAATTTGCCGATTTTTGGGGGAAATTTGGGGGTAGTCGGGATTTGAATTTTTTTTTCCCTCTCCTTTGCTCCGTTCGAATCCCACGAAACAATTCCAGAAATGGTATCAAATAAAATTAGTAGTACCGTTGCATGATTTCAGGATGTAGTTTGAACTGATTGACTACTTTGGCTTTTTATCTACTTCATTTTCTCTTCATTTTCTCCCTTCCACAATAAATAAAATTATATATATCCTTCATTTTCTTTTTATATGTCCCAACAAATAATAATAAACTTAGGTTGTGTTCTCCCGAGTGATTTTCACCCAAGTTTTCTGATTTTTAATTTTTCTCTCTCATTGGTCTCACACTTTTTCTCTCTATTTCTCTTTATACTTTTTTTATTATAATCATTACAAAATCTCACAAACTAAATCAATAAATCACTCATCCAAACGCACCCTTAGTGATGAAATTTTTTAATGTGTTTTAAAAAAATGTGTGAGCATGTAAAGAAAGCTACGTTGAATCAAGATAGGTTGATTTCTTAATGCAAAATGAATAGGATATTGCTCCAACCGATCAATGCAAATAAATAATCGTTTGGGGTGCGTCTAATCTTTGGACTAGAAAGTCGACTTTTTGATGATATTGTATAATAATTTATTATAAATTAAGTAAAAAGGTAAAAGAGATAGATAAAATGACGAGAACCATTAAAAATTGTAAATCGAATATCATGTCGTATTAGCCAATAGAGTAAGGAGAAAAGTAGAGTAGAATAAGAGTGGATATTAGTGTCTCCTTCAAAAAACATTTATAGAGGTACTAGGTATAGAAATTATATGGAGCACATATGTGCTCCTAGTAAGGAGCATCTTTTGGAGCAAGTGTAATGCACCTTCTTTAGAGCAGTTGAGAGATTAAAAATATACTAATTAATTCCCTAATTTAAGAGATTGATTTTAACTCTCAAATCTTTATCTTTTCCTCACATATATATCTCTCCGATCATAAATCCTTCCTTCTTTCCCCAATCCCGCCTCCCTCCTCTTCCTGGTACGTCTCCTTTTTCCTTTGGTACATAGGAATCTTCTAAAAACATTTATTTTCTTTTAAAATTCTTGTGTTTACACTATCATTTCTTGGCCACCTAGTGCTGCTAAAGAATTTACGTGATTGGCTTAACTCGATTCCATCGGTTGGTTGGTCTTCGTAGCTTTAATGTTGCTAGTTAAATCTTCAAATCATTTCAAAAATTTTAATTACGCTTCTCTAGATTTTTTTATCATTTAATTTAATTACTCATCATGTGTGAAATGAATATTCATTTCGATCGACGGTAGGTGAGAGAGACGGTAGGTGGGTAATATGAATCAATTAATTCAATTACTCATCTGGTATGATATGAATGTTCTTTTCAGTTGAATGAATGTTCATTTCGCAATTGAAGCTACGTTTGGTTATCGATGTTTATTTATTTCAATACTCATCTGATTTGATATGAATATTAATTTCGATTGAAATGAATGTTCATTTCGCAACTGAAGCTACGTGTGGTTATCGTGGACAATCATGCATATATTTTGTATTATTCATTTTGTAGTGCATATTATTCAGTTGACATCATCAGACAACGTTCATTTTCTATTTTTTTGAAAAAAATCTCCAAAATGCATGTATTATATATATATATATATATATATTGCGAGTAATATTCATTACTTACACCATAAAATTAAATTTATGTTTCCCATAATGTCATGATGTGCATTTTTTTGTATTCAAATATGTTTTTTTACTAATTTAAGCAATTTGGTATGAATATTCATTTCGTAAGTAGTTAATATCCATTCGTCAATGCTTAATATTCATTTAATTATCCGTTTTTGATATTCAAATTTGAAATTCTGTTAATTTTTTAAAATTAGGATATGAATGAATTAATTTAGGCATTAATTATGAAATTTAAAATAATTCGATTTTTCTAAATTTAGTTAGAAAAATAAAAGTAAATTCCTTAATTTTAGGAATTAATTAATGAGACTGGGGGAGAGTGGGAGAGTGAACACACTCTCCGGTGCTCCTTGCTAGGAGCACGTAGGTGCTCCATATACCAACTAGTACTAGGTATATTATGTCCATAAATATGTGGATACTTTTTTAATTAAATGTTATATCTTAATAGAGTAAAATGTTAATTTAAAAATAATGTGAAAAAATTTGTAAAATGAGAAGAATGGGAAATAAGTTAACAATTACATACCAGCGGGAACAGCAAAGTCGGAACTGAATAATTCAGTAGGAGTAGTAACAATAATTGAGATTGTTGTTAGCACTCAAATGGACACAATTTTAGTGCTATTTTTATGATTATTTTGGTTTGATTATATGTGATTTTATGCTTTGAATTGTTAGTTTTGATGAGTTTTTAGAAATTCCAAGCCAAGGAGAAAAGATATGAGAAATAGTGCAAAAAGGAGTCAAAAGGTCGAAAACTGGAAGCACAAGGGCTGAAGAGTAAAAAGACAGAAGATTTGTACGGGATTTTGGACAGGTTACAGGGCACGGCCGTGCCCTAGCTTGGCACGCCCGTGCCACTTAATTACGAGGCTTCGGGCTTTTCTGTGTAATTAGAATTTTTCTGGGCTTTCAGTAGGGTTATCTGGCAGTCCTATATAAGGAACTGTTCCAGCAGCTTTTAGGAGACACACAAAGAACATCATTAGGGAGAAACAACGTATTTTCATATAGTTCTTTGTATTCAAGAGATTATGAGGAACTAATTCATTCTTATAAGGGATTAGAGGTAAACCTTAATTCTTGTTCATGTGTATGAGATAATTCTTCCTATTCAATTACTGTTCTTGTCACTCTTCTTGGTTGTATTGATTGCCTTATATTGTTAATCTGTAGTGGCCAATGCATGTTAATGATATATGTTGAGAGTTGTGTGTGAGTCTGTTCGGAAATAACATACAAGCTCGATCAATGAAGGAGTAACAATTGTTATAGTGCTATCCAAGTGTGTAACTGGCGTTAGGGTTGTCTTAGTTCTTTTGTGCTTAAAGAGTTTTCCGTGCGTCTCTATTACCATGGTCTTAAGTGTTTAGAGAAATCGGAAAGCACCGGTGTTGTACCTTCTGACAGGAAGAGTAAGTACATCACTGTTAAACAGACAACTGCGAGAACGGGAATTGATAACTTTACGAATTAAGAACATGAATGATAATTAATGGTGGACTCCATGACCTTAGATCTCTAGCAACTGCTGTTTTATACCAAAAATCAATCTATTAGTTAATCTGAATCTGTTACTACTTTGTCTAATTCACTTAAACCAAGTCCTTAGTGGATCGACATCCTATTTACCATTATCTGCATTAAAACTAGTTCATTATAGTCCTAGTAGTAAGTAGGTTAGTATTATTCTTTTTTGAACATCCACGACAAAGCGATCAATTGTTTTAATCTAAATAATCAAGAATGTGATGTTGGTATTTATCCTCTCAATGAGAAGCACTGAAGCAATGTGGTTGATTTGATGCATTAGTCATGTGCTGCAACAAATATTTGATTGATGAACATTCATCATGTGATACATTCATGTGGTGATGCATGTTTTCAATAGTATATTGTACTTGGTGAAAAGACAATGAATTTAAATTTTTTTTGCATATCAAGGGTCAGTCTCATAAGTATAAAAGGGAGTTGAGATGATCCTGGTCGAAGACACTTGAAGAGATGAAGTTCGGATATTATGGAGAGGGCAATAGTCGTTTAGTCAAGTGGGGGGGGGGGAAACATGGGTGAGAGTAAATAATTTCACTAGATTTTGAGAGTGGGTATACGAACGACTTATCCGGGTGGATAAACAAAGATTTTGTGTTGGTTATAAATACGAGAAAACTTGGTACTGTAGTATTCTCAAATTAGTGAAGTTGATGACTCTTCGTGGAGGTAGATTGGTATGGCCAAATCACATAAATCTTTTGTGTGCTCTTTTATTTTCTGTCATATTTTTTTGTACCGGCTTCTCTGACTCTGCACAATAAGTGGTATTAGAGCCAAAGGTTTAATTCGTTTAGTGCGCGCTGAATTTGAGTGGGATGACTGATCTTAACAATTAAAGAGTTCAGATGTTCGATGGCACAGAAAGCTTTACGCTTTGACAGAGAAGAGTAAAGGACATCATGGTTAAACGAGGCTTGGCAATGGTATTTAAAGGAATGGATGGTAAGCCAAAAAAAATAAAGGAAGAAGATTGGGAGACATTGAAGAAATGTGTGTTAGTACCATTCAATTGAACATTGCCAACAATATTATCAACAATGTGGGAGATGAAGATTCGACACCAAATTTGTGGAAAAAGCTAGAGAAATTTATATTAAAAAAATGACCACGAAGTTAAATATGAAGCGAGATTTGTATCAGCTAAAGATGGAAGAAGGTAAGAACCTCATTAAATACGTGAACATGTTTAATGGACTTCATATCAACCAGGGAAAGTTGATCATGTAAAATTTGAGGAAGAAGACAAGGCTATTTTGCTTTTTACCTCGCTTCCCGATTTGTATAATAATTTGGTCACTACTATCTTATACGGCAAGAATTTGTAAGCATGGAAGATGTAGAATCAACGTTGCTGCAAATGATAAAAGGAAGCGACCGAACGAGGAGACAACCAATATCATATTTTGGTTTCATATGGAAGTAATCAACGGGGAAGGTCCGACGGGAAGAAAATTGGTAGTCTAGCGTGTCCGAATCTAAGAAACGCGGGAAGGGTGGATATCGATGCTATAAGTGCGGAGAACAAGGCCACGTCAAGAGAAATTGTCTAAATCGAAGAAGAAAATATATTGGCAACGCATAAAATTTTGCGGCAATAGTATACAATAATGGAGATGTTCTCACAGTCTCCAAATGTCTAGCATGCATGCTACCTAGAGGTGAGTCAAGTGGTTGGGCTAAGTTGGTCAAGGTGCAAGGGTACACAAGGAACATGTGTGTGATCCTAGTTGTACATGGTCTATGGTCAAGACAAATAAATGAACCTATGTTTACGAAAGAGATAATTTCGACATAGAAATATGTAATTGATATCATCCTTTGAAAGTACCTTCATAGTTATTTGAAGACTATGAGGTAAATCTTGGTGTTCAAGAATTTCATGTAAAGACGCATAACATTCTTAGCATGAACATGCATTGTAAGGGTTGAAACCCATGTTATCCGTCAATGTCAATCTTTAAGATACATTCTCATAGTCATTGATGAAACTTAGAGAACAATATCTATCATTTATGGATTATTGATGTAGAGAATGAAAGCATTCATAAGGTTCACATAGAAATGGAATGGAAATATACTTGCATGAAATCCAATCCCAAGATAAGGCATGACTTTTGTTTGTTCATGTCAAGAGAATCTTCATATCAAGATTGACCCTCCTCAATCATGGAAGGCTTTAAGAACACAAACTCACCCTATTTCAGGTCCCTTTGGAAATCGAGATTTGTTTATAAACATGAAAGTATAAAGATACTAATGAAATAATTCATGAAGATTTGGAAAAAGTTTTGAACCTTATGATTATTCCCATTCATATCATGATTTTTCGAACATGTCTAGCATGGATGGTATGAGAACATACTTTGAAGGAGAGAAAAGAGATATATCATGTATTCAGCACATACTCATGTAGTCTTATTCAAAGAAGATGAAAACATCATAATAAAGACCATAGGGTCATGTTGCATTCATAACATTTCATAGAGGAAACCATACATGTTTACATGAGTAAAACAAAGATATGAATCTAGATCTAAACTAGCAAACTAGTAAAAGATGATTACATTTAGGAAGATATTATACCTACTCCCAAGGGGATGATGACATTTGGTGTCCAAATTTATGAGAGAGAAGAGGAAGACCTTCCCTAGGATGTGGGTGTAGAGTAATGAAGAAGGAAGAATGGGGAGAAGAAGCTAGGGAGCTAACTATCTTCTACACCTTTTAACTTTACCCTTTTGAAGCATAGTTGCCATTTGGATGAATGATTTTATGGCTTGATTTGTGTTTGGATTAGGTTGTTTGAAAGGAATTGGAGGCTTAGAGAAGCTTATGGTGGTTTAGGAAGTGTTTGATTTGAGTATTGGATGAAGGTGTGAAGAGAATGGTTGAGGATTGGATGAAGATGTGAAGAGAAGGGATGAATATATGAAGAAGGTGGTTGAAGATGTGAAGAAAATCTGCAAGTGCACCAAGTGGCCCTCACAAAACACTTGAATTTCTCTCCAAGGCACTTACAAGAGCTTTCTCTCTATGGGGGTTATTTTTTGAAATGCAAGAGCCAACATCTTCTCATGGAAAATAATTGAGTGTTTATATAGGAGGGTGAATTTATGTTTATACTTGGTCTCTCATATCATTTGAAAGGTCCAAAATACCCCTAAAGACCCCTTAGAAGTCCCCTTAATGCCATTTGTTCGGATGGGCAAATGAGCAAAAAATAAGAAAACAGTAAGGAATAGACCGGACTAGCCTATTCCCCGGGCAAATGGGCCGGTTTGGCCCCTATGCTGTTGTACGTGTCCCTTTGCCTTTTGCTCCGAAAATGGTACACTTTGCATGTTCTTTTATCCTTCTATGATGCTTTTATGTCCCCTTGACTGTTCTTGGATGTCCTTGATGTTCCCTTTATCTTGGAATATGTTCAAATGTGTTATCTTCATCTCCAAGGTTTGTCCATAAATATCTACACATAGAAAAATGTTACACTTTATTAGTTGTGTATGAGACGTGACCATGCCATGTCCAAATGACTTGTGTCATGTGTGATATTGATTAAATGTGACATGTTGTGGACTCCCTATCATGTTGCAACCTCTAGATGACTAGACATTAATTTAAACTTTGTAAAACTATGTACGGATAATTATTAACTAATCATGTGATTAATGGTATCCAAAATAGGGTATCTACAATAACCAACTATTTTACCATACCCCAAAATCGAACATTTTTATGTATCATTATTAAAAATATACCCCCTTTTAACACATTACTTTATTTCCCACTCCTTTTTCTAACTCCTCTTTCCTCTTTTCTTTCTCACTCCTCTTTCTTCTTTCTCACTCCTCTTGCCTCACACTTCTACTCTCTTCTGAACAACCATCTAATATCTATATAGACTAGCAACTCGATCGTCGGTGGTAACAGCCTCATCAGCTCCGACGAGCTAATAGACGCCGATCATTTCAATAACCGCGTCCAAACAGAATCGTGGTAGGAGCATCCGAAATTCATAAAGCCCGGATGACAGTTATGTTAAGAAAGTAGAAAAATATACATGACAATGAAAATAAGATAAATTCTTCTACAACTTCACCCTACCGCATATCCTCTCCCCCCCCCAATCCATTTTATCTTCTCCTCCCCCTGTCATGCCCACCTTGTCGTTCCTTATTATCCCAAACTTCTCATCTTTTGCCTAGCACACCCACCAGATCACAACGTCGAACGATATCACCCTCCTTAGTAGCAACACTCACGAACGCAACATTCATAAGACTTCTTACCTTTCTCCCGTTCAACCAGATAATTCGAGAGAGAAAATATTTTTTATTTCTTGGGGTTGAAAATTGAACACCCTTATTTCATACCTCTCTTATTTTCCTCCATTTCAGCCCACCTTTCCAACCAAACAGACCATTACAATTTGGTCATTCAAAATTTAAATAACTAGATAATAGTGATACAAAGAGAAAGAGTGATCGTTATGATTTGATGTAATATTTGATAGATTATAAATGTAATATAGAAATATGTAAAAATAATAAGTGAAAAAATGTATCAAGTCAGATTTTTTTTTTTTTTTTGAAAAAGTAAAAAAAACGTAATTGCCAAACACATAAAAATTTGTTGACTTAAACATTTGTGGCCCACTTTACTTGAGTAAGAGCATTTGGGTACACTCTAGTGCTAGCGCGACTTAAAATATCTACGGGCCATATCACGAATGCGAAATCGTGATAGATCGTTACAGACGGTACTATTCATCATATTAGATGGAGTAGATGAGTCATAAAATCAACCCATTTTCCAAAAAAAAACCTTTTTTCAACATTCACGTGCTTTAGTACCTCTCTATATGCAACGATGCCGGCACCGAACACCACTGAAACCAAAATTCAGAATTGATCTTTTCATCTATTCCTCTGTGACCCAAATGTCGTAGCCCAATTGAACCCAGTTAAAACCCAATTGGTTACAAAACTCGCTCCTTCGCTTTGCCTTTGCGCTAAAACATCAAGTAGAACCCTGCTTTTGAAAATGATCTTTCTGATTCTCGAAGAATGAATTGATAGAGTGAATAAATCTGCCATTTTGTGAAATCTCTCTTCGAATTCACATCGAAGAAGGTCTTAGTTCGTTGGGACTTGCTCTTAAATCAACCATTTTGAATTTTGGGTCATTGCCATTCTTAGTAGTCATTAGGAGTGCCTTTACAAGCTTAGAGGTCTCCTTGAGATTGAGCTTGCAAAGTGGATCCAAAAAGCACTCTACAAAGGGTTCTCTTTCCTTGGTTTCAAGAACCCATTGCCATTGTTGCTCTCCAGTAGTACCTCCTAAAAGTCAAAACAAAGAATTACAGTAAATGAAAGTCAATAACTAGTGTAGCCTGTGTGGGTAATCCAAGAAAGTGAAACAAAAAATTGCATGTAATCCGGCCAGAGTTGATAGTAGCATTTTACCCCATGAGAAGGGAAAAAGCATGAAGCTTCAATGTACTTGGGCCCGGAGAGATCCAATAAAATGAGAGACTATGGGAGGTTGATTGAGAAAAAAAGTGGAGAGGGGGAGGGGGAGTTTACTTATTTAAGGTATGCTGCTTAAAGGGATCCTATGATTGGATAGAGATTATTGACTCATCGAGACTCGAAATTGTACTGTGAAATTCTGTAGATCTATAAGCATCGACCAATCGGAGCTTTCGATTTTGAATTTTCCGACGGACTTTAAATTTCCCTTGGGATGTTCGTTCTTTCCTTTAATTTTATTTATGAAGATGTAGATACCCGATTTTTGACCCTAGTAAATAAAACATTTTACTAGAGAGTTTTAATTAAATAAAATGGCACAAGTAATATTAATAATTATGTTACTTACATTTAAATAAATGTACATGCTAAAATGTTGCACTAATACATTTTTAATGTGGTGTAACAATTTATTTTGTAGGATGAATGAGAGAAAAGACAAAAGAAGAAGACTTTCTCTCACAAGTTCATCATCAAATCAAAGGAGACAAGCCCATGCCAAGAATG
>JAOWAN010000005.1:16606107-16627481 GCA_028566635.1 Lobelia cardinalis
GGAAATGAAGCTGCTATAAGGTATGAAACTCATCACTTGTCTAGACTTCTCACCCCTGTTGACACAGAACTGAAACAGAATTCGAGCTTAAATTCTGATCTACTTAAGCTGATTTGAATGAAAGGACTCTTCTGAAAACTCTCATTCCGTAATTTTTTCTGCTTGTCAGTCATGATGAACTCGTACAGAGAAGTCAAGATCAGTCAGTATCTGATTATGGTGAGTGCCATTAATAAGATGAACTTTTAGCATTTCAAGAAAAAAGACATGAAGTACATGACCACTTGGCGCAATTTGTAGTTTTGCTTTATCCTAGCATCTGCACTTTGTACTTTTGCTTTATCCTAACATATGTTATTGGTTAGTCGTAATGTTCTTCAGATTTGTTACGTCTGGTGAGATACGAACACGCTCAGAGTTCTTTGAACCTTTCATAATGGGATTATCAAATGCCACGGTAGAACAGGTTTGTTTATTACTAGACTTATGATAATTTATTTTAAGGCCACATTTGGATGGAATGAACGGATAGGAGAATGAAAATTGCACTCTTGCTCTACTTGATCTCATGTTTGGAGACCCTATTTCTCAATGAATGAGATTCCCCCAAATAATCTCAATCCATCCCCATAGAGACTGTAGAGTGGGGTCCATCCCTTGCTTCTTTTCTTGTGCAACACATCAAATTTAGTTTCTACTGTTTCTTTATTTGCAATTTAAAATGCACCTTGGAAGTATTCATTTAATCATCGAAATGCTCGAATGGAAAAAATACCCAGGAATCTTGTTACTGGGTTGCGACTCTTACTCCCCGATTCCATTACCGCCATCCAAAAAATGGAGCTTAAACTTTTAGAGCATGGTTGAAGTGTCATGTTTTCTTGTTTTCTGTTGTTTTCTTATAGTTCTGCAAGTCATCGGTGGAACCAATGGGAGAAGAGAGTGACCATGTGCACATAACAGCCTTGTCTGATGCATTGGGTGTACCTATCCGTGTTGTCTATCTTGATCGTAGCTCATGTGATACAGGTGGAGTGAGTGTGAATCATCATGATTTTGTTCCAACCAGTGTTACTCCAACTAATGGTACTTCCGGTGGCATTGAGATCAGTCCATTTATCACTTTGCTGTATCGGCCAGGTCATTACGACATTTTGTACCGTAAGTGAAGCACTCCCGTGCTCTGGAATGCTGGTACAAAGTCTTGTGAACTTTTTGTGGTTGTGAAAATTCTTGAATGAGGATTTTGTTCACCAACAACAATGGTTGTGAGCAGCCGTTAAACTTGAAAACCCAAAAGTGTACATTTGTTCCGTCATTGCTGGCAAAAATCTGAAACAGGTGAATTGCTAGTAATGTTCACCTTTTTCATTCGCTGGTTAAGAGTAGCAAAGTTGGCATTGAAATTGATTTTGAAGACACTTTGATTGGGTTATTTAGCACAATTCCAGTTAGTTTTCAGAGCATGCTTCTGAATTTCAGTTCTTCAATTGTCCTCTGATTATGAACTCCATCCACCCTATAATATGAGTGTGACTTGTTAAGAAAATCTGTGTCAGAAAACAAAGCATCAATTTTCTATCGAAGATTTTGAATTAGCCTTTGCGACTAGTGTTTTGTTTGGCCATTAGCGATATTATGATGCACCATTGGGAGTGATTATGTATATGTTTCACTAATGTTGTTTATGTACTTGCTTGATTAATTTTCACACCAACAGAAACTAAAATTCATTGTACAAACACTGCTATTTCAGGGCATAAGCAAACGCTACTAAATCTGGGGAGCATTCTCTCTGGTTCTCGAGATCGTCTTGTATCCTTTCACTTCAAACTAAGCAATACCAATAGTCATCAATTTATAGGTTGCTTTTCCTACTGATTTTCAGGTATAATGTTAGAAAGAAAGAGCAATCAAGGGAAAAGGGAACGAAGAAATAGCCTTCGAGAGGAGGACCAAACTAGAGGGAATGAAAATGAAAATCAATTTCAAACTCTCAATGCTCTTTGGCAGCCAGCCTGCATTTTAAACTCGTATCAACAGTCTTTGCCTTATTAGTTATTGAGTAGCCAAAAAGAGTCTTTTTCATCTCGTTGGCTCGGTATCAACTATAAATCAACTAAGAATCACATTGAAACGCAAAAACGACATATATTATGTAACTTCAAAGGAAAATTATCCACATTTAGAAGAAAGCTATCACAATCTCCCCAATCTCCACACGCAATGGTACAAAGAAATCATCTAGTCAAAACAAAATTCATTGTACAAACACTGCAGTCTTGACTCTTGTATTTCCGCAATCAGGGCCAAAAAGAAGAGGATAGCCTAACGCTTGAAGGAAAAAGGCTTTGGCAGGAGATCGCCTACTCAATGTGCAGCAAATATTTTCTCCATTTCAGCACAAACTTCTATACATATAAATATAGCTATATGCAATCAATTTCCTCAAAACCATCCAAAATTTTGAAGCTCCAGCTCTTGCTCCTTTTCCACATCAACATTAATTTTCTTTTTCTTTTCGGTTTTTCTTCACAGGAAGTCCCCAGGAAAATGGGAATCTTGGTCAATCTATCCTCCATGTTCTCAGGAGGTTTGGCACAAGAACAAAAATTTTGTATGATGCTCTTAAGCCTGGTTTTCCTCAACCACCCCTAATATACATTAGTAAAATTTGGAGTGATGGATTCTGACGGAATTAATCTCAAATCCTATATGGTTAGCGCGCACAAAAAAGGAACAGGCTTGCTCAGTCAAAATCCTTTCCTGAACCTGAAGACGAATCCCCATTCGAGTAGTCATCTCCATTGGGCAACTCTTGTGGGCTTTCTAGCTGGTTTTCCTCGCTTGTGCTGGCTCGATTTTTGTTAGGTCTAGATCGAACATTCACGCCCATCGGGAAGGGCACCTGCACAGAGAAAAAACCATGATCATCATCTTCAAGAAAAGATTTCTTGTTTAAAGCACAAAATATAACAACTTCAATTCAACATTCCAAAATCAGGCTGGAAAGCTTATTCTTTCCTCTCTTTTTTTCAAGCAAGTAGATACCACGAGCTTAGGATACATAGTAAGCATACACATGTACACTATGTCACTCAATGAATGAGAAAGAACCAGCTTGTCCCTTCCACTTTTACAGAGCACAATAAATGAACCCCTCAGCAACAATAGAGAGGAGAGAGAGAGAACAGAAGAATTGAATGAGAAACATCAATCATATTTCAAGTCTACTGCACATGTTTATTATCTGCCTCACCTGGTCGCCTGCATTGGGTCCATCAGTGTGGAAGAGGATAGGCCGGCATCGCTTATCCTCATTCATCAAACTTGAATTCTGAAAGTGGGCGATGAGTGCAGCCTTTCCCTGTATGCGGGCATACGCAAGTGATGCCACCTTTTCACTATTAAACTTCTCCCATTTCTTTCCATTGAATGCCTACAAGTGGAAAGCGAGGGTCATTTCAGATCACACATGAAAACGACAAACTTCACCAAGTATCAGAGAAAATTTAATAGTGCAAGTATCAATAAGCAGGTATACTTTCAAAGAAATTAACCATTTCTCGGAGCTTGGAAGAAGCAGACCAGAACAAAGGTAAATTTTAGATTTTTAGCAGAAAGAAGCTATACTTTTCAAACCTACAGCCATAATGGCCGCTAAATATTTTTATCAATCAAAGAAACAACACTAAACATTAATTTCACTCCAAAGCATATAAGGAACAAACCTGATAGAACGGAACAATAAGGGAAGGTTCTGTCATGTTGATGAATGCATAACCCACATTGCATTTGTTCTGAAACGAAATAGGCAGCAAAAACAATCATCACAGGGAAAAGAAAGAACATATTACTGATACAACTGCTCCATAACATTAACAACTTTCCTCCAAGAAAAACAGTGATTACCTTAAAATCTATCGGTAAGTAGATGAAATCATAAGTTCCTCGATGGCGTTCATCAATGGCAGCCAACAGCATTTTTGAAGTATACCTACCATTTCCACCACGTTGAAAAATATGATCAAATGGTATATATTAAATAGCTGTTAGGAGGAAAAAGTGCTCAAGAAATCTGTTTTTCCTAGGGAAGCTATAAAAACAACTTCAAACACCACAGCTAAGCTTATTCAACGTCGCCATTGTGGAAGGACAGAGAACTCCCCACCCCTAACCCAGTGGTTTTCTTCTGTATGGATGCGCATGTGTAAATGTCAGTGAATGCCGGAAATATGTTAGGAGCATAGTGGAGCAGAAGCTTGATCGTGCTCACATCACCATGAAAAGCGAAATTGAAGCTGCAAGTAAAGATTAAGGAGTGCAATCTAGAAATATTCACATTAGACAGTTTGCTGATTGATAAACATCATTTGGCAAACTAACCACCCAGAAAATTCTAAAATTAAATAAGGCAACCATGCAGCATATCTATTAGCAGTACTCAGGACCAACTTTGATACGGCAGACACTATCGAGGTAAAGATGAATCTATGAACCAAATTGAAAAAATGAAAAGACAAATCGGATCACATATTAATAGTAAACGAATACATACTTGTTGGGAATGTTCTTTATCATCAGTGTAGTTCGTCTATCTTCCCCTCGCATTATGCGGTCGAGGTCGAGTTCAAATTGTTTCTTGTTGTCGGTGTGATTTGAACTGCCTTCATTTCTCCGGTTTCTAGCTCGGTCGTTAGGAGAATCAAATTGAGTCATCATAGGAACCAACTGTCCTCTGCTAGGAAACATTACACTCTGATGATGAGAAGGCAATCCAACACTTTTGGAAGGAACTGGCAGGTCCATACAGTTTCCACCAACACGAGGAAACATGTTGTGAGAAACAAATTCCAAAGGATGTGGCGAGTTACCAGACATTCTCATATTCCCAAGAGAACCTGGATGGTAAACCGAAGCATCAGGTGACTCCCCTCCATAGGCATTCCGCCTGTCCCAGAGAGATGGATTAACTGATGGTGCCGATCCTACATGATGACTGTTCATTGGTACAAGTGTGTTCATCATATGAGGTGGTGCTCTGGGAAGTGGATGCAGTCGTGTAGTATGAGCATTGCCAACCCCGTTGACATATGATGGTGAATTGGGCCATATCATGCCATGAGGTTGAGGGTGATGCGAATTACTCCACATGTAATGTTGTGCAGGAGGGGGACAGCTTGCATTTCCAGAAGGACCAAACACTGAGAGAAACAAGTGAAAGTTGTTTATCAGAATAAAATTTACTGCCTCTCAGATTTAATGGCTAGGACGACTAGAAGCGCTTTCCACCCACTCTCTCTTTCAGGAATTTATATTCCAAGATTCTTTGTAACTAGTTACAAGGCTAGACCAGAAACTCACAGAGAGCCAACATGCAAAAGATATATAGAAAGCCCAGGGCCTTACCATTTTCATTGAGCTCAAGTGAGTGTCCGTTTGACCCGACTCTACAGAATTGTCTGTTATCAACCCTTTCTGATGGTCTGCTACTAATATTTCCAACTACATTGCCAGGAGAATTGCAGAAAGCATTGTTAGCTAATCCATCATGATATTCTGGAAGTGAATGAGGGTGGAAATTTGGCGTGCCATGGAAATCAAGTTTCATTTGGCCCAGTGACTGAATAGACTCGGTTACACTGGAGGGTTTGCCAACTGATTCCATTCTAACAATAGATGGTAAGTGGTTAGGAACACTTGCTGAGATGCCATGGTGGAATTCGACGTCAACTAGTTGCCCAATAGCAGCTCCAGTGGTAGACTGTGCAGCCATAGTAGTTCCATTTTCAAAGCCAGCAGAGGCATTTCGCCCGACAGGATCCATTCCTGCTACATATTTTTTTGATATAAGATACTCAGATTTAAGCTGCTTGAAATTAGCTTACTGGCAGTTAGCGATTCATACCAGAAATTCCTGTCATTAAGTCAGTAGGAGAGCCACACATTTGCAACAAAGCAGCAGATTCATCTGCATCTAACTCCGGAAATGCTTGCATCAAACTGCCCATAAATATAAAATAAATAGATAAATAACACGATATCTAATATAAGAGTACATCTTAAACTCAGAACATGCAATTTTGTATCAAAGAGTATGCTATAAGTTGTAGAAGCAAAAGTAAATTGGGAGAAATGCTTTTGCTTAAAACAATTCCCAACAAGGGAAAGAATGGATTACAAATAACTAGGTATGAGGTTAGCATAGAAGGAGCAATCTAGCAGCAACAGAAAAATGTGTGGTTTGAGGTTCCTACCGTCGATTACCACCAGGACGGCTTGGTTCAAGCTTAATACGCTTCCCTGCAATATCGCTCCTGTTCAATGCACGAAGAGCAGCATCTGCAGCCCTAACATCATAAAACTCCACAAATTTGTGATGACTTCTGTGGGGAGTCTCACGGATCTACAAACAGAAAGAAGGTCAACAAGTAATTTATTGTAATAACTCCTGTCAATAAATAGAGTTAACAGAATGATTAGAGTGCTAAATAACATTCAAGTTTAAAACATAGTTGGCAAAAAATCTCACCTCTTTAATCTCGCCGTAGACACCAAAAATTTGGAGGAGTTCTTCGTTTGAAACAGAAGAGTCGAGATTAAAAACCACAAGTGTGCCTTGGTTGACATCTTTATCCGAAGGATTATCCTAAGAAAAGATATCAGCAAGTCCACGAGTCAGTGACACTGCTAGTAGCATCAGGTACTGCACAATATCAATACATATACACATCCTACCAACAAAATGTGATGACCAAGCATGGTGAATAAATTACGGAGTATGGTTTCATGCAGACCCAGAGAGGGGTCAAAGTCACTCGGCCAAGTAGTCATAGTATCACAATAGCACTCACTGATGAAGCCAAAGGCAAAGATATCACTCAAGGACATATCTTTGCAAGATTTGAACTTGTAAAGCAGCTCTATGCAATGCTTTAAATTTATAAGAATCACAAACAAACAAGATATGGACCATATGGTAAAGCATCCGTCAAAACTTTGAATTCCTGTTGATTCAGCAATACTCTCCACCTTTTACCCATCAACGTGTGAATATGTACAGAAATCATCAAACAAAACTTCAAGATCCACACATGCCAAATCATGTTAATTCTCTCACTCCCTTTCAAGATACTGAAGTGTACTTGTTGAGAGATGGTGGGAATGACCATCCCACTTTTGACTAAAGGGGGAATAAATATAATTAAGTGTTGGGACTGTTAATGAGTAGCTCAGGCTTTTAATTGAGTTGTGTTCCAGTTTGTGCATTGGCCCTTTCATACAGTGATGTGTACAGGTTGAGAGATGGTGAGAAGGACTATCCCACTTATAACTAAAGGCGAAACAAGGATAATTAAGTGTTGGGCCTGTTATTGAGCAGCTCAGGCTTTTTATTAAGCTGACTTCCAATTTCTGCATTGGCCCTTTCGTACAGCGAAGGCACCCTGTTTGCCGTCTTCGGTCTTCCCCCTTCCCAAGAAATGGATCAAATATTGCTTCTTGATATATAACACATATAATATTGCCATGGAAGGACAGTACACAAGACAAAGTTGGATCTGCTGCTTAACAACTAAGGGGCTTTGGGTGAGAGCTGAGAACTGGGTTCCAGCTTGTGGATTGGAGCTTCCCAACCTGACGCATGGGCTTCCATCTCCCATCAAACAATGAGAAGCCACAAAATGAATAGTTCGTGAGCTCTCTCAGTGATAAAATTGATATCTGTATGTTAAGAAGATACTTTCAGACTCTTGCCAGAAGAGAGGGGGTAGCGAAGTATATACTTAAAGTTGTAATCCATTCAGAGGAACTGAATGAGCCTCTTCACTTTTTTTATAAAAAGAATTGACACATGCATTGCAACCGTTTTTCTGTGAAGTTCTTTTTTGGCTAGCTTTCAGGGGAAAGAAAGTTCAATCAAGCTCAGTCAACCAACTTATCTGAGAACAGAATGGAAGAAGGTGATTATGAAATGATCGAAGACAGTAAAAGGTATGGGTAAACTCGTGCCGAAAACGTAATTTTGCACTCACTATGTAGATCACATCCTACATTTATTGCTGCTTTGAGTGTAAGATTTAATAAGTGAGATCTAGAGTTTTATATCATTCCAAAGTTTCATGTGTGGAAATGAAGCTTAAATTAATATAGAACATACTTTCGTTTTATGGGCTAAGATTTGTTAATCTTTTATAGGATACAGATTAAGAAATTCAAAAGTAAATACACGTTCAGCCTAACAATAAAATGACCCTCTCCATTGAATCAACTTGTAAAAGGGAAGAATGAACCAAAACAAAGAGTACCTTTGGAATTGAGAAATGAATGTCGAGTTTTCTACGCCTCAGTGGTTTGTTCTGTAGTGCTTTCATAGCATTTCGGGCAGATCGTATATCATAATATGATATCATAACAAAGCCACGATGTTTGCAAGCTGTGTAAAGAGTACGGATGTCTCCATATTGCTGCATAATTAAGGTAGACACTAAAGTGAATGCCCACAAGCTGTATCATAGAGAAGTCAAAACAGCAGGAAAGAACATGACAGACCTCAAAGAGGACTCGCAACTCAGAATCTTCAACATTGCTATTTATATTCCTGACGAATAGTGTTCTAGATGGGTGTTCTCCGTAAGGGTGTTCACCAGCTGGCGAACCACTAGATGCCCCCAACTGAACATTAGAATTTCCTCCAGAAATATCAGAATTTCTTTGTCCAGAAGAGGTTCCATCTTCTCCCAAGTCCATCCCTCCAACGCTGCTGAAAAAATCTAGATCTTCAGCATCATCTCCGCTACTGAGTTGAACCGTATAGTCAAGCCCATCTGTCACCCCGGAAAGCAAGTCATCGTCATGGGGGAGGAGATTTCCAATAGTATGAGCCTCAAGCTCGGCCAGGGATTCGAAAGGTTCCTCTTGTTCATAATGGGAGGCAGCAGCACCAACAGAATGCCCATAGAGAGTATTATTTGATGATAATCTCACTGCACAATAGACCAATTTGGAAACAAAGGACATAGATCTCCTTAGTCTAGAAAATGTAATAAACTATTAAACCAATGAAACAGTATATTCCTGCTTCGAAAAAGTTCAAGAAGCCCCAGCGAGCTATAATTTATTCCAGGCATGCATGCAATTAGTAACAACAGTCAAGCGTGTTAAACATGCTATCACGAGTACGTAGTCATTGAACGAGGAAAATAGGGAACTTACTTTTTCGGCTAAAAAGCTCAGACAATGAGCTTGAGAAGAGACTATTTTCATACTGGTCACTCATAACGTTGTCCCCTGTCATAAAATAAGATGTATGTTCCATATTCACATTAGATCTTGACCCTCGATCGTGAGCAAGAGGTTTTTGCCAGGAACGACTGACTGCTCTCCCCGCTCCCATCACATGCTTCTCTAAGCCAAGTGGAATTTTCTGATCTTGAATCATGTAAGAATTGGGAACATCAAAGCCCTTCGCCATGTGAGAAGTCAATGACATCTGTTTCTCCATGGGTGAAGAGGCTACTGAGTTGTCACCCACTGTTCGAAATTTTCCGTCAGCTTTCATCCCTGAATGATTAAATGAGTTCCGTAGTGGTCAGATTAGCTAATTTAATAGGAACGGAATATAAGTAAAATCAGTAAAAGCAACAGGCATGAATTTGTATATCAATGCAAGAAATCAGTCATCTACCCCTTTTGATACCCTCTTCTCCCAAATGTTATAGATGAGTTGATAGAAAAGCAGACGTGTGGTTTTTGCAAAATGGGTGCATTGTATCATAGAAATCAAGAATAATGCTTTCACGCAAGCACGAAATCCAAATAATTCTTCAGAAATTCATGAAATCAGATCCGAAAGCAGGAGAAATGAACTCCAACCAAAATTGCTTAGTCAATGGTCAAGCCATAAATGTTCACAAAGAAAGCAAATCCAAAATCAATTAAGAAGAAATCCAGCAAAAAATCCCAACTCTCTGGTTTGGGCGCAACTTGAAGTCATTAAAAGTCAGATTTCTCCTTATAAGTCATGTCAACGTCACTGATATTTATGCATCAAGTCATATGTGGTAAGAGGCATTAGAATCATTTGAAGTCATCCTGTTCTCCAACTAGGATAGCATTGACCTTCGCTTGAAGTTTTCCCTTCTAAACTTTGGTTTTTCTTATTCCAAGATCGTTGATATTATGGAATGGGGAGGAGTGCCTAAGTTTCAGATATAAAATATTAGGTGTAATTTTCCATATTTTACATAAATATATTTACAGGTGAATGATATGATTTCTAACATAGACAGACAGAGAGTGCAAAATGGCTATGATTTTTTCTTGTTTTGAGTCTTCCTCCTCCAAGTGCGAATCATGTGGAAAAATAAAACGTTTTTTGGCCAAGATCAGTGCACTTTTCAAACCACATTTTCTACCCTTAACTCCAACTCTTGTTCACTTCGCTATATCAATTTACGCTTTCAACATGCTTCACTCCATATTGGATCAATCTAAATTCGGATTCTGCCTCTAAATGCATATCAGTTTAGGGTTCAGAAATAGCATTGCACCATAAATGCCTAATTTCAAACTGGAAGAGGCAAAGAAAACATGGTATCCAACCAGTGACGAATCCCAACATCATATAGAAGGGGGTCAAAGTTTTAATGTGAGAAAAAATAATATCTAAAAGTTTGAGTTTAATTCAAGAGGTCGAAAAAATTCTATCACAAATTATTTTACCAAAGGGATCAAAATTTAAAAATGTTGGTATTTCTGACGATATAATCATTTTTGCAAAATCTAAGGGTGATAAATTGCCAGTTTTGGTCAAGTAAAAGGGTATATGTTTCTTGCAAAATTGAGCAAACATATGTCCGAAATGGAGAAAGGAAACAATAATCGAAAGGGTAAATCAAAATGGCCTAAACTTTTAAATCCCTGATTTACTCAATAAAAAAACAAAACCTAGTCCGGGGCAATTAGGATCATGGTTACACTAGGACAGGAATGCATCTGTCTTA
The DNA here is from genome assembly GCA_028566635.1 of Lobelia cardinalis. NCBI lineage: Eukaryota > Viridiplantae > Streptophyta > Magnoliopsida > Asterales > Campanulaceae > Lobelia > Lobelia cardinalis. The sequence goes on from JAOWAN010000005.1 coordinate 16,617,111, forward strand.
AGAGTGAGCAAAATTTGTGAACTTAAACATGTTTTACTACGACAAGAATACATGGTTTTAAAATTGAAACTAGAGCTGTTAAACCTGGTTAGGAAAATAAAGGAGAAAAAGTGTCAGTTTATGTTGGGTTCACTAAGCTAAATTTGGTTACGGTGGTGCACAAGTTCATACATAACTATATTTTGTGCTTTATAAACTGTATTAAGGAAGCTTAACGAGAGGTCTCGAGTTCGAGGAATGGGAATAGAGCTTCGGATAACTTGGTTGGGATAACTTGGTTGGGATACCTTTACCACCCTTGTAGTCCTGGCCTGCTCGAATCTGTATTAGTCCACGCCCACTGAGGTGACCAAAACCGAATGGTTACATTAAAAAAAAATTAAGAAATGTCCCAAGGAATGAGTAAGAGTCTTCCACAGCCAAAAATCCTTTTTTTCCAGTCTACAATTCGTTAATCTAGTTTATTCTACTGTTTCTGCTTAAATCTGATCTCGACCAGCCTTGGATGAATTAAATGAAAAACAACACTTTGATTTGAACTCATAAACAACAATAAAAGTCTCAATCCCAAAATCCAGATTTACTTCCTAATCCTTCTTGACGTTGTCATCAAGTTGGAATTCTTACAATTATTGTAGTGAATGACAGTTGGAACTCAATTGGTGCCCATGCTAAAGTCAAAGATCGTTGGATACACCTCTAACATCAACAGCCCAATAATCCAATGTCATTCAACCGAACCAAATTCTCTCTATACCACCCTCTGTAAGTATACATACATACCATATACATCTCAGTCTACCTCAAAAATGCAGCACGTCAATGCCTATGTAAGTTTCAAACAGAAATTTTTTCAAAGTAAGACTTTCTTGCCTCGTCAAGGTCATAGGTCACCAGTCATACATGCCCCTAAAACGGGAGGCATGTTACCTACACAAGGAAAAAGTGAATCAACTGCAAAAGCCCCGTTCACAAGTATAATATACCAAGTATGAGCACCTTTCAGTTATCAAAGTTTTAATAACATTTATGGTTCCTAGTTCGCCATTTTCACAGCATTATCAACTGCATCTTAATTAGATATCAACTGAAAACTGTTTTCCGCAACTAAGAGCTACCATCTCCATTGAACTAATGAATCATCTATAAAGTTATCATTTATTAGGACAGCACACTTGTTAATCTATTAACAAAATAAGTTGGAATCAAGGTTGTACAGAAAAATCATGTGCTAAAGGGGTAAAAGAATAGTGTGGGGTAAAGCGGACAATTATCTACCAGAAATACCAATATGTGAACCCTGATGCTGCTTCTCATCATACAATCAGTATTTCAGAGAGTGAAATTTACCCATTATGGTCACTCCCCCCCCCCCCTCTCTCTCTCTCAAAACACAGAAAAGAAAAATAAAACCCCAATCTCCACTTTTTGACAACACTGCCACTGAAACATTATAAATGCAAACCGTGGATGAATTCACCAATTTGTTTATTTATTGGTCAGTCACTTATTTAGTAGTTAGTACCCATAAATGCAAGTAGATAATAAGGTCACATACAAAAATAGTAAACATCATCAACTGCATAATTAATTTCGCAGATCAAAGATACAAATACTTTATGATACTTACAAGAACAATCACTCATAATTGATGATCAATTCAATTATCAAAGATGTGCAAGGCAATAATACTAATTCAATCTTAGCAGATTATCTGCAACTATCTCCCAACTCACATCTAAATTTATCCCTCACTAAGTCCTTGCTTCCTTAATAAGCGCGCTAAATCCTGATATTGTTGTAAATGGAAACTGGCTAAGTCATCCTAAAGAAAGCCTAGATGCCCTACCAGTTACAACACTCAAGTTGAAATAACACTGATTTAAATTTTAGAATGATATTGATAGTTTACTTGATAATCTTACAATGATTTAAATTATAGAATCTAAAACACAAGCGAATAGATATTAAATAATTAAATTAGGTTAATTTTTCAAAAACCAAACAGGACATAATTTACGGATGGATGTAGTAGCATATAGTAAATGGCTGTAAAGGTTACTATATAGTCATTAAGTTGGCTATTTGGCACAAATTCGTAACCAAAGTCTCATGGCAAAGAGGTTCCAAAGTCTGTAAGAAACAAAAGAATTAGAAGTAGCTCCAAAAGTACTATTGAGGAAAATGAAATCCTCAACAAACTACATCAACTAAGATTTTGTATCAGACAATGTTGTTCCAAAAAGACCAACAAAATGACGAAAACAACTGCCAGCTGCTGAACCTAGACAAATTTGTTGTCTTTAAGCAGCAATACGATTAAGTCATTCATGACTCAACTGAAACATTCAGACCTATGTTCTGCAACTAAACCGATAATACTCACCATAGTGGTGGTCGGGTGCAGTTTCTGCCTTCCAGAACCCAACCTGTCTCTGTTAATGGTACAAAATAGAAGGGGTCATTCAAAATTGGAACGGTGTGAACATGAAGAGGTAAGATTGCGACTAAAATTAAACTAGCTTGAGGCAACATTGATTACCTCATTAGGAAAATGAACTTCCTCGCTGAAGAATGAAGATGGAGATAGACCCTTTTGGTCCATTAGTTCAGATGGCATGGCGACCCCTAAATACCAAAAGGCACACCACCTACAAAACTCAAACCAGCTTCTTCTTTGACTACAGCACTGAAGCACACATCAACTATACTTCTGATCAATAGATGAAATTATGTTTCAGTAGAAAGACGATAACCTGCATTAGCTCAACAATAAGTAGAAAGAAAAGTCAGAAAAATCAAAATGCATCTAAAAATGATAATAAATGAAGGATGTAGAAACAACAACAACAACAACAACATATGAACTTGAAAACCTGTTTCTGTTATTGGAATAGATAAGTATGAAATGAAGACAGTAAGGAAATAAAAGCATTATTGTACCAAATTAAGAAGTAAAAACACATGGTTTTGAACAAAGACAGTTATAAATTCCTAGGGATAAAAAAGCAATCTTTCTCACATGTCAGCGATCATTGAGTAAATTTTCGAAAATTTAGAAGTAAAAAGGGGTAGTTTTGAACGGAGAGAATTAAATTCATAACAAGATAAAAAAGCAATCTTTCACAAAATTCAGCGGGTGTTGAGTGAATTTTGGAATATCAAGCAGATCAAACTTGAGACAAAACCCAAAAAAGAAGGTCCCCAGATTGAGCAGACGATCGCGGAATTTGTAGTTGTGAGAGCAGGTTGAAAAAATTGAGCTCGAAACACGATGGATCAAAGGATCAAAAGGCAAAAAACATGAAATGCAACAACAATTGAGCAAAACACAAGCGAGAAAATGAAAAGAAAGAACGCACCTTCAACCTTGTTTCAAACTAGGAAACTGGGAGAGCGAGCGAGATAGCAATTATTCCCAACCAAGACCACCGAATTATGGAAAACTGAGAGAGACCCAGAAATGGAGAGGACGGACGGAGAATTTAAGCTAACAAGGCAAACCCAAGAAGGAAAGTTTTTTATATTTCTCAATTATTTAGAGAGACGGACAGACAGAGAAATGGAATGGATTACGGCAAAAGGCAAGGGGGATGGAGAAGAATTGGAGAAGGGATCTTGGCATCTGTGCCGTGCAAGAACCTCCAAACCTTCGATACCTTCTTCTCTCTCTCTTTCTTAATTATCTCTCCTGTTTTTCCCTACATTGCACGTTAACCACATCATGTAATTACTGGCCAATTATTTATTAATCCCCCCCCCCCCCACACACACACACACCCACCCTCTCTCTCTCTCTCTCAATAATAATTTTCCTCACAAGCAAACTGTTCTCTCTGTCTTGTTCTCTGCCACCGCCGGCACCTCAATTATGGAGTTCCCGGCGAGATTCCTCACCCCGCTCCCTCCAAGTCGGTGAATGAAGAGAGACAAGGATGAGGAGAACAGATTTTTTTTTCCTCACCCACAAAAAAGTGAGAAAAAATTTAATTAAATAGTAGTACTACTACTCCGAAGAAGAAGAAGAATTAAACCAGATTATAGATCGGTGTCCTAGAATTGAACAGAATTTACAAGTGGCCGGAACCTCCGACAAACGCGATGGGATGCCTCTCTCTCTCTCGCTCTCTCAGATCATGAGGAAGAGGAGAGAGAAAAAAAAATGGAAATATGGTTGGTTTGGTAAGGTCACCGTTTAACTGTGTGGGGTGCGATGAACGGCGTCAAGTCATAATCCGTTGGGTTCGTGTTAAGGACACGCTGACATCCTCCCCCCTCGGTTTTCTTGTTTTATTGATTCACCCCCCTCACCTCTCGCTCTTCTTACAACTTTTATAAAAGTAAAATTATTCATGAATCATAAATAAAAGTTGATTAATTCTATAACTAGTACTTGTATTAAATTTAAGATTTTTACGAACACTTGTTAAAGAGTATTAAATAAATATATAAAATTTAAGAAATATTACAATGATACAATCATGAAAAAAAATGTGAATATTAGCATTAAATAAATACATTAATAAATTAAAGTATTCAAAAGGTATTGCATTTAATTATTAGATTCTTGAAAGATATAAATTAGATATAAAATAATCAAGGTAAATATTTTTATACGAGTGCTTCGAGACACTTGTTAGCAAGATCCTTAAATTAATTTGGTGAATAATTATAACTTTGTAATCTTTTGAATTTAGTTAGCACATAAAAATATGTGATGTTTGTTGTCTTTAAGTCTGACTTAACTTGAAAAATTTGGTTGCTTGATTTTTCCTTCTAAGTCGTTGTATTCGATAGGATTATTTTTAAATTTTTTTTTTTTTTTAATAACAAGGGGAATCGGTCTCTAGCCCATGAAAGATCTCCAAATAACCCTACCTTGCCTATCATTCTTTACCATGGAGATTACTTTTAATGGAGGAGTACTAAACCACAAATTCCTCGCCGTACTTGCTAATGTTAACTTTGCAAGAGTATCGGCCAACATATTTCCTTTCCGGAACACTTAACTTATTCGAACCTGCCAATCTTGTTGCTGAAGCTCCTTGATTCTCTTTACCAACTCCAAGTGCAGCCCGTGTCTCTGATTCGAACCTTGAATCGTGGAGATCACCTCCCTACGGGGTTTAATTATTTGCAAATAATAAATGTGGGGCACATACAGACGAACATTAGGAATAATTTTCACATTTTTAATTTCTTTCTTAAATCAAACTGATAGGTAAGATAAATGTATTACTCCATGTCTTTATCATTTTTTATATTATGCATACGGGAAAAAAAAAATTACTTTCAAAAACTATTTTATGGGACATTAATGACATCCTAACATGCATCTTGTCATACGGCCATCTCGTTGCAAGGAATTGAATATCAATTTAATTTACCATCAAATTGTTGTTAATTTTTTAATTAATAGGAGGAAATACACGTGATTAAACTGTCCACTCGAAAGTAAATAAATAAAAGAGTAGTAGTAGTCGTAAATCATCATGTTGTATCATTCTATTTGTGTTCTTTACTGAGTATTAATAATAATCAATTACTACAAGATACTCCCCCCTCCCCCCAGCCGTATATGAAGCGTCTAGGCGTTCTTAGCAAGGAACGCCAAGGTGACAATATTCATTTTATTACGTTATTTGTTCTTTGTCTAAAATCAAATATTCATTTTTATCATTGTTATTGAAAATCATCAATAATATTACCAAAAATAAAATAAGCATTTAATTATAAAACATGAATAAAACAACGTAATAGAATGAATATATAGCATCTAGGCGCTCCTCGCTAAGAGCGTATGTGTGCTCCATATAATTTCTAACACCCCCACCCCACCCCCACCACCATTGTTGTATTCATTTCACTCCCTTCCAAATCAAATACTCCCAGAGTTTCTTCTTCTACTGTTTTTTTTTTTTTTTTCCTTTCTTTTTCCAAGTGTCTCGTATTAATGATGCGTTCGTTCATTGTGTGAGTTTTTTCTTTTGGTATTTGAGCTTGAAACAATATTTGAGTCAGTCGTGAGCCTCTTTAACAACTCAGGGTGTGTTCACTCGTCAAATTAAAAATACATGTTTTTAAAATACTAATTTTCTCTCTCTATCTACTATTTTTACATATCAATGTATCACCTTTATATCCTATCAAATATCACATCAAATCACAACTATCACCCTCTCTATCTTTCTCTCTCCATCACTATCATGTAATTTTTTAAAATTCAAATGGCAAAATTGTAAAACTCCTACAAAACCAAAATAAACAAAAAATAAACACAAAATACAAATAAAAATAAAATATATCAAAAAACTTCACATCCAAACGCACCCTCAACCTTGGGCCTTCCCCCATCTACGGAATTAATAATTTAATTCTCGTTAAGCTGCATCGAGTTACTCAAAACAAGGCGACTTCAAACGATTTTATATAAGCTAGTAAAATAATTTGAGCTTTTGTACGTCAAGTTGAGTTGAGCTAAGTACGCATTGAAATGAGCTTAAACTCTAATTTAAGTTCCATTAGAGCCGGTGGAGGTTATCGCACGAGCCGAGCTCGAACCTATGGGCCGGATTGGTGTGACGACTCTACTGGGGCGGGGCTCGGCATCTATTATATAAGGGAGCTCAGCTCCTATTTATCGAAAATAACTACCCCAACAGTAACATTTTCCCACATAATTTCTCAAGCATGAAAAAAGAGAGACTATATGATTAAGAGAGAGAGAGAGAGAGAGGCGGTGAGAGGGGGGCTGTCGGGCTAATGGGATGGGGTGTAGGGTAGGTTTTAATAGAATTTGTCTTCTTTTTTTTTCATCTTCTCTTTCTTTTGTTTTTTTAATTTTCTCCTTTTCTATTTTTTTTTTAATTTTCTCTTTATGAATTTAATATTAATTACGATAAAATATATTTTATCGTAAAATATTTTCTCTTTTTAAATATTTTTTAGTCTAAAAAATACATAAAATTAATTTAAAATTTTAAATATCTTGTCGTGCCCTCAGACACGGACATTTACTAATAGTATATATATATAGCTCTCTTGATATCTTCTATCCTCTTTTAAAAGAAAAATCAAATCAAGTAGAGTAGAGTAGAGTTGTAGTAGTAATATATCATACGATTCATGATGATTGAGGCACGTACGTACCCTAATTAAAAATGATGGATGGATGGATGGGCAACAGGATAAGTATATAATGAATGAATGGCCTTTGTCTCCTCTCGCTTTTCGTTCAAAAGAAAAGACCTGCTGCTGCTGCTGCTGCAACGACTCATGGAGGGAGGGAGGCAGGCAGGCGGTTATTAACCGTTGGGTAATACTCCTCCACTAGAAAGAAATTACAGGGGTTTTGGCAGAGTCTTGCAAAACTCAATTACTTACAGTTGAAGAAGGATGGCAAATGGGGGAAGGACTGGTACCCCTTCCGTCCCGTCCCCGCCCATGGATATAAATGAACTTAATGCAACGTTAAAGAGAATAAATTTAATTTTTCAGCAAATGTGAATGAAAATAACATTTCATATTTTATTTATTTCTCGTTTTATTTCTATATATATAATATATGCAGAATAAAGGGCGTGCTCCATTATAAACCTAAATATCATAGAAATTATCGACACATTAACGAAATTGTTATTGTTTTCGATAAATTATCGACATAGTATCGAAAATTACTACTGCGTTCGTAAATTCACGAATGCAGTACCTAACACAATATCGAAATTTTTTACCGTATTCATGATATCAACGGTTGCGATTGATTTCTACACTTTCTACAGTATTTAGGTTCTCATTTAAGCCACTACCTACGGAGTAATATATAATTTACATTTATACGATATATTTTTTTTTGCTTTTTTTTAATTAATGATATATATATTTCCCCCAATTAAAAGATATATTTTTAATAGTAAATTTGAAAGATATTTGATTTTTTATTTTAGTGATGATTATATTTTAAGAAATTGTTGATATTATGCTATATTTTAATATCTAATTTGGTTTGAAGGAGTATAATAGTTTAGTATTTAAAAATTTTTGTTTTTAAAATGTTGTATATAGTTAATTTTATACTATATATATAGGGTCCTACTCCACTAGAAACCTCCTTAAATGAGAACCGTAGGAACCATTCACATTCATTGGATTAAATACAAATTAAAGGTTGAGATTATAATTCTTTAAAGCACCAGTGACATATTTGATAATTACTCAGAAATTTTAGACACATACGTTAATTAGAATTTGGATAGGTACACAATTAAAAAAATTAAAAATAAGTTAAGATGCAGTAGCAATATCACTACTGCATCCGATTGTAATTTATAAATTGCAATGGATGCAGTAGCAATATTTGTATCGCATCATGTTGTATTTTGCAAAATTACATAGATGCAGTAGGAGTATTTCTATTGCATCCGATTGTAATTTATGAAATACACTGGATGCAGTAGCAATATTCGTACCGCATCCTGTTGTATTTTAAAAAATTGCACGGATGCAGTAAGAACATTGCTAGTGCATCATGTTATATTTTACGAAATTGCACCGGATGCAGTATAGGAACATTACTATCGCATCTAGTTGTTTTTTTTTTTTTTTTTTTTGTGAAACTGCACTGGATGTAGTGGTATATTTTTACTGCATCTTGTTGTATGTTATGAATTGCACTGGATGCAGTAGCTATATAGCTACTGCATCCATTGGTATGCAATGAGTTATACTTGGATGCAGTACGATTTTTACTACTGCATCCTGTTGTATTTTATTAATTACATTGGATGCAGTAGTAAATGTTCTATTGCATCTTGATTTTTTTTAACTTTTTTATTTGATCTTAAAATATATTCATGATTGATTTTTTTTTTTTTAATTTAATCACGAAAAAGAATATGCAAACAGATCTTAATTTTGAGTTATAAATAATGAGATATGTGTGTTTAAAGTTTGATAAGGAAAAAAAAATAATGTTCACACTTTTAATAAATAGATTTAAAGATAAAGATAGCTTCCATATATAGCAGCTAGACAAATTTATAAAAAATAACGCACTTTTAGTAAAATTTCAGCCATGTTTTAAATCAAAGAATAAGATTGGTTCTCACGGTTCTCATATTAATTAGATTCTCATTTGAACACTCTCATATATATATATATATATATATATATATATTATAGCTTAGCGAGAATGGAAATACGCGAGTGGTTCAAAAATTACCATGAGATGGGAATGAAATGGTTTCTCCTGAAAATTATATGGAGTACCTAGGTGCTCCTAACAAGGAGCACACGAGACACAATATTCATTTTAGTACGTTGTTAGTTCATATTTTATAACTAAATATTTATTTTATTGTTCTTATTGTTAGTATTGATTTTCAGTAACAACGATAAAAATGAATATTTAACTTTAAAAAATGAGCAAACAATATTATAAAATAAATATTTTATCTCAAATGCTCCTTACTAGGAGCACCTAGATGCTCCATATACCATCTGGGTTTCTTCTAATGAAAACAGAACGGAGAGAAAATAGGGGGGGGGGGGGGAATGTTTAATAGGGCAGAAAATGAAAAACCAATTGCCAACCACAAATCCTCCCCCGGAGTTGTCAATAGAGCAAATTTTAATTCGATCTGGTAAGAGCTCCATATACTTAAAGCAGATATGGATTGAGTAAAGAATTTCGATTAACCATCTATTTGTTTAATCATTTAACCGATAACTAATGGATTTGATATGAATTTGGATAGTTACCGTCCGTTTAAACTGAATTTATAAATATGTAATTATTTACTTTATTATTTTCTTCATATTGTTTTTAGGATTTTAAATATAATTTATATTTCAAAATATAGTTATTTGGTGACGTTATAACTTGTATGTTAAAATCCAAAATAAAAAATGAACATTAGATTTTAGACAAGTGCGTACAATTATTTATTATATTTCATTTTGCTTATTTTCTTGAAAATTTTAAGAAACATATACTTTTTATGATAGAAGAAATATTTGTATCTAAAAGAATTTGTAAATCAATATTTAAATTATTTCATTTATTTTATATATTACATGTTTATCGAATATTTATGACTTAATTAAAACTATGATATGCTTTAAATTTAGTAAGTATATATATTTATTTTATATATTACATGCATATCGAATATATTAAATATATTTATAAGTATAATATTTAATATTTCTTTTACATAGTGTATTCTCTAATTTTAATTAATTTCAAAATTTTAGCTTTAAATTTTATATGAGGTGAAATTTTATTAAATTGATGTGATCGCGCCCGGAATGAACTCGATCCACGTGTCGGCAGGATAGCGGCTCCGGTTGATGATTAAGCGATTACCTGTG
>JAOWAN010000005.1:16638353-16649077 GCA_028566635.1 Lobelia cardinalis
CCCCCGAACCAGATGCAGGTGGGAAGTTAGAACCAGTACTTTGCAGAAATAAAATCCCTGTTAGTCACAGAGTGCTCTTCATGCTTATGTTGTTTTAGAGAAGAATTGACATTGTATATCCTCAGCAATGTTAATTATATATATGCATTGATATGGACCCTTTGTTTGTTAAAATTTAACTTCCCAGGTTTATCTTTATTTCTTTATTTACATGCAGTGAAGGACTTGGGGAGGGATATGATGGGGATATTGCTTTTGCTAGTGCCCTAGAAATGTTTGGTGGGGGTCATAATGATCCGATTAGCGTTGCTTTTGGAGGTAACTCTGCATTTTTGTTAGTCTCGCAAGCAATTTAGCGTGGCAGCTTGTTATGTTGATTCATCCTCTTCTGCTCTGTCACATTTATTGAAGGCTTCATTTGTTGCGCTAATCCTTTTACTGCTCTCTGGCGTGACTTCTGATAAACTGAACCAGCTTAGTAGATTATACAAAAAAGCCTTATAGGCTTCTGAATCAATAGATACGTGTAATTTGTTCTTGGCCATTATATAAGTAATCCTCTGAGCTAAGGAGTAAAGTTTGTTTGTCTTGGTCATCACGAAGGAGAATCACACTTTTTCTCTAGTGAGTCAGTGTATCCAATGTTCATGATCAGTGAATTTTTGTGGAATGAAATGGAAAGAAGCTTCGCCCCAAGCTTTTGCACCGGAAGTCTATTAGCGTCAATTGCTATGAAAGCTGAATAATTAAGATATGGATCGTGATATGAAAATGACTTCTAAACTTTGACTGTTTCCCTTAGTCAATTTGATGGAAAGTATTGCCTTTTATAGTATTAAGCTGGTGCCACATGTATTCACACTGGTGCTTTCTCATCAGACTTCGCATGAATAGCTGATCTTGCATCCTTTTTTGGGCACATTTCCAACATTCGTACTCTTCCTGGATCCGAGCTCAAAGTATAGACTTTCAGGACCACCCTTGCCAACCTAATAAGTAGAAGAAGTAAGAAAGGTTTGCTAAGATGTCTAGATAGAAGGGAGAAAAACTAGATGATCTATACCCCTCCTTTCCTTACATTAAGAAGGCAGATCACCGAAAGATCTCATTAGTCATTAGTGCTCCTTTCTTCCTTTCTGCAGGAAATCATCAACCGAAAACGGAAGCCTATGCCTCAAAATACTTAGCATTAAAATCATTATAGACTTAAAATTTTTATTCTTTTCTAAATTGGTGATAGTAATGGCTACCATCGGTAGGATGTATATTAATATGTTCTCTTTCCTCATTGCAATTCAGTTGAAGTTTTTCTTTGTTTTCGTTTTTCTTAAATCCTATTGGAAATGATGGTGAACCAGCTTCTTACTGCTTATTGAACTACATCTTGTGATGTCACTTACATCCCCTATGAACGTCTACTTACTTTCAGGTCCTGTTATGACCAAGTTCACTATTGCACTGAGGGAGATTGGGACATACAAGGAAGTCCTTCGATCTCAGGTCATATCCCTCCTCGTTATACAAGCTTCATATTTGCTTGTTGCAGAGTAGTCAGATTATTAGTAAATATATTCTGGTCATTCTCTACTCATGCTGATAGAGTATAGAAAATGTTCTTATAGATTATTCCAGATTAAGTGAAGCCCTCAAAATCTTCTTCGCCCTTGCATTTTCCTTCTAATGAGTAATGACTGCCCGTACCTTCTGTGTCTATCTATTCATATATTATATAGGGCTATCCTGTGATACTTGTTTGTACTTTAACTGTGTTGTGTAATCTATACATGCTTAGTGCGTGTTATACTCACAAAAGAAGTTTGGTGTAGAGGTTGTTTATCACATAATTTACTGATAAACCTGTCTTAGACAGTGATTTAACTACATTCTGGTGTGTTTCCATATCCACGGAGGATTCATTTTGCGGCTGATAGTGACATGAAATTTGAGTGTTCATCATCCCAAGAATCAGTAGCACAGCAAATAGCAGGAGTTGCACGATTACTAAAAAGTCTAATCACTTTCAGACTCCTTAATTTCAGGGCTTCTGCCACGGAGTCCTTTCCATCATACTGCTCTGGCTATATATTTAAATATTCTAACTCAATGGTTCATCCAATGCTTCCTCAAAGTGATACAGCCTGCTTCCCTCTGAGCAATTTGGTTAATTTTTAAATCTTTTTCTATTTCTAAACTGTGAAGAGTATGCATTTTACACTCACTACAGACGAAAAGGTGGCATTTTTTTCTTGTTGTAATGAAATTTACTAATATAACAATCTGCTAGACTACACTTTTCTGGGTGCTTTGTTGTCTGACATGCCATTTGTTTTTTTTCAGGTTGAACACATGCTGAACGACCGCTTACTGCAATTTGTCAATATAGATTTGCATGATGTTAAGGTATCCTCTGTTGGTAACTTCTACGTGATTTCATTTGGTTTTACCATTATCGCTTTTACTCTTCCTCCAGAAGATCATGACAGTGGCCAGTATATTTGGTGTGGATGATCTAGCGTTGCAGCCAGGGGTTCAGTTTTTGGTGTAGCTATGTTGTTTGTACTAGACATCAATTTTCTATGCCTGAATCTTGTTACACATCATTTTTAACTAACTGGATCTCATTTGTAAAATTCCACCTTTTCACATCGGATAGAAGTGGGAAGTTTGTGTGCCTTATAAGGTTGTTCCCTGCTACCATCAAGCACCAACTAATCCATTAACTTTTGGGTGGGCTTGTGGTAGGCCTTGTTGACCGAGGTGCTTGGTGGGCTAGTGGGCGGGCGACGTGACGGATCGAGTTTTTGGACTCGGGTCGTTACATCATTCAACAGGCCATCATTTCGTAGATATCTTAATTCCCACTTGTGAGGTTACATTGTAGAAATGTGGGCTTCTAATGTTTTCTTTTCCCTTCAAAACATCCCTTTTCCATATTAATGACCTGTTGCAAGAAGAAAACACAGATGATTATTATGGTGATATGACTGCTGGCGCTTCTTAAGATCTTTATCTCTTGGGCGGAGAGACTTATGTAGTAGACACATTGATCCCTTTGCCTTTCAAATAGTATGAATTTATTCGTTCTCTGTGAGTCTCTTCAGTTTGCACACTCCTGATACTCTGTTCTTTTAGTGCTGGACACAGATGATCTATTTTGCAAATTTGTACTTGCGTGTGGTATCTCTCTCTCTCTCTCTCTCACACACACACACACAACACAACAGTACCATAGCAAACAAGAGAGATAAATATTCATTGATAGACCCTATATTTGTGATTCTTAGACAAACTGCGATACTGGATCAATTTGTTGTATGCTGTTTTCATTTCAGGCCATCTGTATAAGGTCTTGTTGTGATGTAAAAACCAAGTTGCTGGAGAGATTAAGCTTTCACTTTTATTGATTATTTGGTGTAATTTCCAGTTCCTGACAAAAGGATCTTCTTTGGATACAGGAAGCACGGAAGCGTTTTGACAAGGCTAGTCTTATTTATGACCAGGTTCATTCTGCGGCTCACATATTCTTTAATTTTGCAATTGCAATACAATGTCAATATAGCTGTAGGATGAACAGTCATTGCTGCGTTTCAGTTATGGTTGATGAATCTTTGACCAAACTCGAGATAATGGACCAGTGTTTCGTTGTTTTGTTAAGACATCAGTTTTTCTTTTCCATTATTGCTTGTTTGAGGAGTTACGTACCTAGTAAGTGAATTGTCTGATTTGTGTTTAATTCCACTGCATCCTCAATACTGTAGGCTCGAGAGAAGTTTCTTTCACTGAGGAAAGGTACCAAGAGTGACATAGCTAGTGTCTTAGAGGAGGTATTGTTTGGTTTCTAACCGTGAATAAAGATTAAATGGTGTTTTCACCCTCCCCCCTCCCCCCCCCAAAAAAAAAATAAATAAATAAAAAATCTAATATCGATTAGAACATGTGCAGGAGCTTCATAATGCAAGATCTACTTTTGAGCAAGCTCGCTTCAACCTGGTGAGTAAGCTTTCTCATATTGCTAGCTTAACAAGTTCTTCATAAGTTTCTACATTCATGGGATTACTTGTGCAATCCTAGCAGTTATCGTGTATTTACTTCAAATGCTATCAATTCAGGTGACTGCTCTTTCTAATGTCGAAGCAAAAAAGAGATTTGAGTTCTTGGAAGCGGTTAGTGGTACAATGGATGCCCATCTTCGGTATTTCAAACAGGTAAACCATGAGAATTTTGTTGTTTGCTGCATTATCTAGGAGCCTTCTAAACCTTATGTTACCTGTAGGGCTACGAGCTTTTGCATCAGATGGAGCCTTACATCAATCAGGTTAGTCCTCTACTGGTTGCGAATGTGATTCAGTTTTTAATATTTGTGGAATTTTCCACATTTGAATCGTCATCCTGAGACATATTTTTGAGAAAACATAGAGCTAAGATGTGCTTTAACGAAAGTGATCACAGGCATAACTACAAAATCACTTCTGTTTTGATTAGTTATCATATTATGTTATAAAAACACTGTAATTTCTTTGAATCTTTACCATCTTGTCATGAGCATCCTTTTCTTCTTCGTGAACAGAAAAGGACACTCATTTTGGGACGAAGGCAGCGGATGAGTATAGTAGGAGACTACAAAATCTCTTAACTAGCCCTAAGATGTTGGAGGAATGCTTCTAATACTTGTAGCATAGGTTAAGCCAATTTATTTTGCATTTAGTTACATACTATATAAGGCAACACTTGCCACAACTATGCTTCATGGGAAGTAGATGTTGGTTTGCTCTGATTGGTGTTGAGAAGTCTTCTTATTCTAGTTGCCACATATCTGCGTTTAAGAAATTATTGCCTAGGTAGAGAATGTGCCTTCTCGCAGGTAGTACTAAGATTAGTAAGGCTTCATCGAGTGGATTTATTATGTTGCATTTCCTGCCTTCCATCTGCATCATCATAGTTGGGAATGAATTGGAACATGTTGGTGATATTGGCCTTCGGCAAGAAGAAATTTAAATCTTTTGTTTACTCAAAGAGAAAATATTAGGATCTGTAGTCTACATGTATTTGACGTCTAATGTTTGAATCTTACCTTATATAGAATTGCTACTTAAGAATTAATCCAAAAGTAACAAAATGCCATTCTTCAATTTTGCAGGTATTGACATATGCACAGCAATCTAGAGAAAGATCGAATTATGAGCAAGCAGCTCTTAATGAAAGAATGCAAGAGTACAAAAGACAGATTGATCGAGAGAGCAGGTGGTCTTCAAACGGTTCCAGTGGATCTCCCAATGGAGATGGTATTCAAGCCATTGGCAGAAGTTCTCATAAAATGATAGAAGCGGTGATGCAATCAGCTTCAAAAGGAAAGGTGACAAGATGTTGGAATCGATGACAATTCGAATTTCATCTTTATTTCCTTATCTGCCACTTTTTTGACTTTTCTCTTTCTCATTTAACTCTAATTCATTAGTAAAACTTTTTTAATATGTCAGGTTCAAACCATTCGACAAGGTTATCTTTCAAAACGATCTTCAAGTTTGAGAGGTGACTGGAAGAGAAGGTTTTTTGTTCTTGATAGCCGAGGGATGTTGTACTACTATCGGAAACAAAGCAGCAAACCATCGGTAAGTAATCTATGTGGACATTGGCTAATGCTGAAAATTGATCGTCATGGAAAGGGGCTGTTTTCGTGATTTCTGCCCCTCATGTATAATTTTTTCATTTTAAGTTCATCTTCTTTAGGGATCTGGCAGTCAAACATCTGGTCAGAGGAATAGTTCAGAACTTGGTTCTGGCCTGCTGAGTCGCTGGCTTTCCTCACATTACCATGGTGGAGTACATGATGAGAAATCTGTTGCTCATCACACTGTGAACCTCTTGACATCGACAATTAAAGTTGATGCTGACCAGTCTGATCTGAGATTTTGCTTCAGGATTATTTCACCTACAAAGAACTACACTTTGCAGGTAGCGTTACAACTGACTGTGTTAGTAAGTTTTGTTTACGTTTATTGATATCTGAACCTGGTTTAACGAAAATGCTTATGGTAAATACTGCATAGTACTCGGTTGTGGAGTGGTAATCTACACTGAATCAATGTTTTATTTTGCTTGTCAGTGCAGGCGGAAAGTGCGCTGGATCAAATGGATTGGATCGAGAAAATAACTGGAGTTATTGCTTCGTTGCTGAGTTCTCAGATTCCTGAGAGGGTAATCAATTAGAAAGTAGTATAGTTATGTGAAGTGTGATCTCTATATATATATATATATATATTTTTTTTAAACTTTTTCTAATACATTTTCTTTCAGTGTCTGTCTGCTAGCCCTATGGGTAGTGGCCATCATCGATCCGGCAGTGATAGTAGCTCATTTGAAAGTTCTGATTTCGATCACACAGCTATTGAGGAATATACATCTGAGAGGCATGCATTTGCACATCATGAACGCCCATCAAGGATATCACAACAGCAACGATCTAGTGTGAAAACTGAGAAACCGATTGATGTGTTGCGAAGAGTATGCGGAAATGATAAATGTGCTGACTGTGGTGCCCCAGAACCAGATTGGGCATCCTTAAATCTCGGTGTTCTTGTCTGCATTGAATGTTCTGGTGTTCACCGTAACCTTGGTGTACACATTTCGAAGGTAAACATTGTAGTCTTTCCCGTTCCACCTTTTGTATTGGCTCCTTTTTTCTGATTAGGCTTCACTCAACTTAGATACTAGTTTAACTGTTGTTTAGTATGTTTACTGTTAGGTAGAACTTCTATCTCATTGTAAAATAGTCTGACCCTCAATGTATTTTACTGCTGTTACAGGTAAGGTCGTTGACCCTTGATTTTAAAGTGTGGGAGCCTTCTGTGATATCATTATTTCAATCACTGGGTAATGCCTTTGCTAACTCAGTCTGGGAGGAATTGTTGCAATCAAGAGGTGCCTTTCAGGTTGATCTTGTACCTACTGGGTAAATAGTCTCCTCTTATATCACCCATTTGATTTTCCTTGATTTTATCACTTTTCCACTGTTTCCTAAGATCTTTTTGTTTTTTCGGTTGTTGCTGATTGTTCTTATGGTTCTTGTCCTGAAGGTTTTACAAGTCTGATAAGCCGCAGCTGCTTTATTACTGCAAACCTAATCATATAGATTCCATCTCAGTGAAGGAAAAATTCATTCACGCAAAGGTGCAACTATTTTCCATCTCTCTCCTCTTGGCCCTTGCTCACTGTTCTTACTCTAAGGCAGTTACATAGAGCTGTAATCAGATAAAATTATATGCTATTCTCGTTTTTCCTTGAATGGTGCCGCTTTTCTTATTTACAGTCCGGGCAATCATTGTTATTAGCCGGCCCCAAGTGATTGGGTCTAAGGTTTTGTTGTTGTTGTATTGGGTGTGTTTAGAGAGGTTTTTTGTTTTGTTTTGTTTGATTTTATTTGTATGAATTTATGGTTTTGTGATTTTTGATTTGGTTTTGTTTTTATACCCATTTCGTACTTGAAATTTTAAAAAATTACATGATAGAGATGGAGAGAGAAAGAGAGTGGTATTTGAGAGTTGATGTGATGTTTGATAGGATATAAAGGTGGGTATAGGGGTATGTAAAATTAGTAGATATGAGATAAAATCATGGTTTTGAAATCAATCAAGTGGATGAAAAAACACGATTTGTTGAACCAAAAATTCCAAAAACTCACCTAGTGAACGGAAGTGTCTGACAAATGTTTATGATGAGTGCATGCCTGTTGTGAACTTGCAGTATTTAACACTGCATTTCATTCATTTCGAACTTCACTCATCCAATTGATTGCTTGGCCAATGATGAACAGTGTTGCAATACATTGGCCGATATCTGTGCGATCTTTAATTATTGCAGACTGCGTGTGGCAGTTTTTCATCTTTCCTAAGTTGCCCTCTGTCCAGATGATACTAATTTTCTAAAGTCTGATGCATATGCCGTTTGCTTGATGCTTAAATATTTATTTCAATCACAGTATGCAGAAAAAGTTTTTGTTCGTAAGCCCAAGGACCATCGGTCTGTGCCACAACAGATATGGGATGCTGTTCGCGGTAATGACAAAAAATCTGTGTACCGCCTCATTGTCAACTTTGAAGCAGATGTCAACACCGTATATGAGCGAGGATGTTGTAGTTCTTCCTTAACCCTTGCCAAAGTAATGTTATTGCAAGAGCAAACAAGCCTTGATCATAGCTCCGGTTGCTTAATGAGGGATTCATCAGAGAAGTCTTCCGACTCTTCGATTGTAGCAGGTACAAGTGTAGGCCATACAATGGAGGATTTGGAAGGGTGCTCCCTGCTTCATCTTGCTTGTGAAACTTCAGATATTGGAATGCTGGAGCTCCTCTTACAGTATGGTGCGAGCATTAATGCTTCTGATTCAAGAGGTCAGACACCACTCCATCGTTGTATTCTCAGGGGCAAAGCTACATATGCAAAATTTCTCATTACAAGGTAACCAAAGTTGATGTTCATCTTCAGCAACTTCTAAATGGATTGCGCTTTTCTTCTTGAGTACTTTAACGAATTGGCAGAGCAAATCATTACTTCCATTGCTGAAGTACTTCAGTCACTTTATTGTACTCGAGTATATTACCCTAAGTTATGTATCTATTAATATTATAGGCTAAGATGCAGTGAAGAAAAGAGAATCATTTGAGTTAGCAATGAGATAAATGTGGGTTTATTGCGTAACATATTATAATTACCTCATAACAAGTAGGTAACTGGCTAGTTGCTCAAACTAAAGGTCATGACTTTCAAACATTCAACAGTAAAATTTCCATCTTTGATTTGGAGTAGGACTTATCTTCAACTTGATCTTCTTAAAATTCCTAATTATCTTTAGTACTCCCTACATCCAAAAATTAGTGTCCGATTTCCTTATTGAAGAGTCACACAAGACATTACGAAATTGCTAGTTAGAGTATCTATTTATTATGTTTTAGATTCTAAAATGTCGATCATTAAAAGAATATTCAGTAAACTATCAATAATAACTTTTATAAATTCGCAACAAGTAAATATTTATAATTAATTGCTCAAAATTCATTCAAGTTGACCAAAAATAGTCAAAGCTAGACACTTTTTTTGATGAATTGAGTGTAACCATTAAGTTTCATGTCCAGTCAATCCTTTTGGAGTTGGAAGAAGGGGAGAAGGGGGGGGGGGAGGTGGGGAGAACTAGAGTTGCTCTCTCAATTTTTTAGGGGGCTTTATCTCTCTGAGTTTTAAGTCTTGTTGGTTCCTTCGTTCGAGCTTTAAGTTCCATCGGGCCACGTGGTTCTCTTGAGTCTTTAGGCAATAAATCGTGGTCTGCCTGTGATGGAGCTTATGCTATTGCCACGTGCTTCTGGGATAACACATGTTGTAAAACAACCCAGAATGTCAGGGTGAAGTTTAGCATACATAAGCTAATATCTCTATATTTAGTGTGGGTATGTGTTTGTTGTCTGGTCTAAGTTTTTCCCATTAATATATTTGAATAAAGATCTTACGTAACAAATGTGATGAAAGTAAGAAGTTCTTATACTTTATTGCAGGGGAGCTGATCCACACGCTGCAAATTTGGAGGGCAAAACTCCTTTTGAACTTGCAGCAGAATCAAATTTTGAGGACGGTGAGGTCCTTGCTTTATTATCAGAGTCGAATGGGTAGTAAGTCCGACGTTCTAGCTTTAGGTAGAAATGAATTTAAGGTGTTGGCTTCTTGTGTAATTATATTTCATAACAAGGGCTCATTGATTCACCCAAGAGAGGAATCACAAGTCTAAGGGTCTCGAAGTTATATTTTGGTGGCCATGCAACCCTGAAAGCACCAGCTAATTGGTACATTGCTACCATTAACCTCGATGTTATCAAGTGAGAGCTGTTGTAACTTTATATTTAATGCCGAAGTGGCATGGTTGTGATGAAAGCTGCTAAGCCTTCTGTCTTGGGTCTTTGGAATGTAATATGGTGCATCCAACTTATTTATTTGGTCTTTTTTAATTCTTCTTATTTTTTGGCGCAGTTGGGGTGGGGGGATTGAGTGATATGTTGTTTGTACATTGGTTTCACTTGATCAATCTGTTAGAATGGAGAGCTTAGGTATGTATCCATATGTTGTAGCTGAATACAGTGAAGTTTTGTGTTTTGTCCATATTGTTCAATGGCTGCATATTTGGTGCCACTTTTTATTTGTTATGCGTGAACTCTCTTGCAATTTTATACTGGGCAATGCCACTCCAGATCTACATAACAATGCGCCAGTTTAATGCTGCATTGTACTTGAACACTGAGTGGTTCTTGTACTGTATAATGAGGTGCATTGGGTGAATTTCAGACACTATTGTGTTTCAGCCTTTACTTCCAACGCTGTGTGTGTGTGTGTTGGTAGCAATAGACTATTTTTCAAAAGAGTTTTTGACTTTTTAGGCCCTAAAGTTTTTGTGGGGGTTCAAAATGGGCCCCAATGTTCCAAAAAAATTAATTTGGGTCCTATTGTTTGAAAAATCAATCAATCTAGGGTTTTTTTGACGATTTCGTTAGAAACTTAACTGAGACAGACCCACGTGCAAAACAAGTGACTTTTTCAAAGGCAAATACGTCATTTAACACCAACGAATATATCAGATCCCAAAACGTTAGGGCTTAAAATGTCAAAAATCTAAACAATAAAAATTATCATTAAAACCCTTATTTATTTTGATTTAAAAATTTTAAAAGTAAATCATAATTTTTTTT
>JAOWAN010000005.1:16653414-16663470 GCA_028566635.1 Lobelia cardinalis
AGAGAGAGAGGATGAAGTACTCCTTCTTTGATCAAGAGAGAAGATGGAAAGGGAGGGTGATTTTGGCTAAAGAGGGGATGAATGAGAGTTTTTTTGAGCTCTCTCTCCCTTTGGAAAATTTCTTGGACTAAAGATGAATCACTCTCTCTTAAGAAATTTTTGAACTCTTTAAAGGAGAAATGAGGGTGTATTTATAGGTGGAGAGGAGAGGTTTCAGCCTAGGGAAATGTTCAAAATACCCTTGGAAGTAATAATGAGCTTTTACAATTTGACAAAGGTTGATTTCTGGAAACAGCTATTCTGGGCCGGCCCGGCCCAGAAGCTTTTTCCAGAAATATGGATTTTTTCTTCCAAGATTCTTTTGGAATATCATGATTATATTCTTTTGGATAAAATGATGATATTCTTTGCTTGATTTTCTTCAATAATGATGAGATTCTTGGCTTGATTTTCTTCAATAATGATGAGATTCTTGGCTTGATTTTCTCCCTTGGCATGATGATGTCCCCCTTGATTTGATTTATTTTGAAAGAGAGTCTTCATTTTTGTCTACACTCCCATTCATCCTACAAAACAATTTTATGTTACATTAGTAATATGTAAAAATGTAACATTTGAATATATATATTTATTTGAATGTAAGTAACATTTTTTATTAACGTCACTTTGATTCTTTATTTAATTAAAACTTTGGTAAAGACCCTTTATTTATGGGGGTTAAAAATGTGGTGTCTACAGATGTATGAAAATATGATGTATGTGTAATAGTTTTTATAGATGTAGGGGTATATAGATGGAAAGTTAAACTAACTTCGTGATCCAATATTGTTAAAAGTAAAAACCAAAAAATCAGCAAAAATTAACGTAGGGTCAGATTAGAAATGCGATATATAATGACATATGATGATATTACATTGTTCATTATTTGAATATGAGATTATATGAGTAATATGAGTTTATGAAATAAAAGATTAAATTGCCCTCATGATGTGAAAGGTTTGAATGTGATGTGAGAAGAGAGAATGTGATGTGAAAGATTTTAAATGTGAGGAGAGAGGAGAGAAAATATGATGTGAAATGTTTGAATTGATTTGTAAGAGTGTATGAGTAGGGGTAATAAATGAAAAGTGTTTGATATTTATTTGTGATGCTGAGTGATATTTGAGTAAGATAATGAAAATATATGAAATATATTTGATGTTAGGATATTCAAATATTGTGATATATCTGACTCATGATCTTAGTGACCCCAACCTTAAAGGTATTGTTTGTGTGAGAGAGAATGTGATCGCTTCAAAGGAGAATTGTTTGGGAGTACAATACTTAAAAAAAAAAAATTGAGACTGCAATCCCGACAGTTCTCCACCGATCCTGTCCTGGACCAATGTGGAGGAGGTAAGCAGGATGTGCATCAGACACTACCATGCCGAACCCTATTCGCCCTCTCTTTTACCACCTTAATATATATCCTGAAAGCACTTTAAAATTTTTTACGGAATCAGGTTGGTGTTATCAAATTAATAATGGGCACAAACCACAATAATCGATCAAATGTGATAATACAAAAAGCACTCATAAAATACCCAATTGATTTAGAAGGATAATTTTACCCTTAAAAGATTCAAAGCTAATATTTATTTGATATATATTATTTATGTTTCAGATTTTGAAATTATAATCTTTGCAAGTATTTATTATCGTTTTTGATTTTTAAGTTTTTATGAATTTCATCATTTTTTTTATCTCTTATTTTTTTACTTTAATTATTATAAAATATTATATAAAATCATAAAAAATTAACTTCCTGATCTGAACAAACTTTCAATAATATATTTTATAACTTCAGAATAAAAAATCAATTTTCATTAAAACTTGATCAAAAACTGGACTATTTTCCTACGGTTTGGGCTTTCTTTTAACAGCAGTATTAGGTCCAAGAATCAACGGCTCACGAGAATTTATTCAAAACCAAGGGAGCGGGCGAGATTGAGTAGGGATTCCTTCTCAAGCACGGAGTTCGATGTTTCGCTTTCGGCTTGGAGACAGCGACACCAGCTCTCAGCCATGGCCCCCCACTGCTCCTCCTGCCTACGTGTCCGCGGACCCCATCAAAGAATCCCGCGCGGGAAGAACCCAAGAACGCGATTGGCTCCCTGATTCTCCCTCCCTCCCTCATTCGTATCGTAAGTCCGTAACAGAAAAAGATACACACCCAAGAAACGACACAGGAGATGTGTGTGTGTGTGTGTGTGAGAGAGAGAGAGAGAGAGAGAGAGAGAGAGAGAGAGAGAGAGAGAGAGAGAGAGAATGTGTCTGAAACCACACCAAACAAACAAAAATGCATTCTCTGAATTCATTTTTCCTTAACCTACCTACATTTGAACAAGCAAAGCAGTGTTTAGGGCCTTTTGTTTGCATATTTTGAGCTATTATTATAAATAGGATCGGAGGGGATTATTTTGTTTTCTATTCTTCAGTTCACTGAGTCTGACTCGAATCTCCCTCCCCTCCCCTCCCCTCCCTCCTACTTGTTGAACTTTTATTTTCTTTGTTAACTTTTGGAAAATGATTTCTGGGTGGCGTTGGAGTTTTTCAGCTACCTTCTGATTTACCAAATCTGTAATTCTAAAGCTGTTATGGCCTATTTAGTCCTTTTTCTTTGGGGTTTTGGTTTTTGTTGCCCCCCATTTCCTGGAAAAAGCATTTTGGGTGCAGATTTTAGCTGAAAACGATTGAGAGGGGCTTGTGTCTGTGATGATAAATTATTCCATTTTGGCTTTCAGGTGAAGATTTGTTGACCGAGTTCTTTTTTCGTTTATTGAAGCTCCACTTGTTTGTTTATTTGTGCCATTTCCTTTTAAAGTTCTTGTCTTTCTAGTTTTAAGAATCTCATTTAGTTCAGTCACTTCAGCCCATGGAATAATACTCCTTCCCCAGTTTTCCCAGCATTTTCTGGCGAATATTTTGGAAATTCTTTTTGTGCACTCTGCTTGATGAACTCATCTGGTGATTGCTTTGGTAATTTAAGAGCTCTTCCACACTTCTTTTCAATTGCTCGTTCCCTAGTGTTCACCAACACTTAACTGGACTATCTGTCTTTAGAGTGGTGAAAAATGGAGCTTTTCGGCTGGGTTTTTTCATCTTTGAAGAAGTTTCAGTTCTGGGTTTTTGTGTGCACATATGTGGCTTTCCATTGATGTTTGAGAGTAAGTTCTTATCTGTTGATATCTAGCTTTGTGCTTTCTATGGAGAATAAGAAGAGAGGGTATTTGTTGAACTTAGTGTGCTTGTTGGTTTTCTGCTTACTCAACACTTGTGTGGAATGTGAAGAGAGTTTATTCAATCATATCTCCACAGAGCCTCCTGCGCCATCTAGGGTTCCGGGTTTTAAAGACAAATTCCAAAGGATTGTATTGAGCATTTTGTTTGGAGTTTTAACAGGATTGGTTTTCGCTGTTCTTTTCGCCTTCTTGGTGAGATGCTTCAATAGGTACATAAAGAGAACCCCAATTCTCAAAGGTCCTGTTGTATTTTCCCCCAAAATTGCTCCAAAAACTCTACAATCAGCTCTCGCAAATGAAAACCAGTTGCTGGGCTCAAGCCCTAACGGGCAGTATTACAAAACTGTTCTTGACAATGGGCTCACAATTGCAGTGAAGAGGCTTGAGCCCTTTGAGATTGGGTCTCCTGAGGCCCTGAGGAAGACGATTAAGAGGCGAATACAAGGGGAGCTTGAAACCCTTGCTAGCTTGAGGCATAGAAATTTGATGGGCTTGCGAGCTTATGTTCGTGAGTCTGATAGGTTTTGTTTGGTTTATGATTATGTGGCCACTGGTAGCCTCGCAGACGTGATGGACAGAGTGAGGGAAAACCAGTTGCAACTTGGCTGGGATCTAAGGCTTCGAATTGCTGTTGGGGTAATTAAGGGGCTGCAGTATCTTCATTTTAGCTGCACACCTAGAATTTTGCATTACAACTTGAAGCCTTCTAACGTGATGCTGGATGCAGAGTTTGAGCCAAGACTGGGTGATTGTGGGTTGGCTAAGCTGATGCCCAATTTGGAAAGAGCAGCATCAGGGTATCGTGCTCCTGAGTGTTTTCTGAATTTCAGGTAGTAAATCTTGGGATTTTGTTACGATCTCTTTCTTTCTCAACTCTTTGGTATTCTTCTTAGTCTTTATGGTGACTTATTGATAATCTTATCAATGTAAAGTTGCCTGTAGATACTACATCAGGTAAGGAACTTGTATATGTTGGTATTGATTTTCGTCCGTTTTCTTGAAAGATATTTGCGGTAAGAATGTGAACATAGTGCTAATGATAACTTTTACTATTTGCCCAAGAGTGCTTAGGACTTAAAAAATTGTAAGCTTGTTATCATTCAATGACCTAATTATGTTCTCAGACGTCCATAAGCTTTTCATGTGGCTAATAGCAAGTAGTTCGGAGTTTATTTCTTGAGCTTTTCGTGGATGCCGTTTAATTATATGTTGCATGCTGGCACTTGAGAAAATGACACGGGCTTTGTCTTAAGTTCTTGATTCTCCTTAGCTCAATACATTTTTGGTTTCATTTTACTATTATTCAACTTCACTTGGACCTGCTTAAGCCTGTAAGTTTTTACTCTCTATCTGAAAGTGAACTTATGTTTGCATTTCAGTATGTATACGGACAAGAGTGATATATACAGCTTCGGGGCCATATTAGGCGTTCTCTTGACCGGTAGAGACCCAACAGATCTATTCTTCGTGGAAGCAACTGGAGGGGGCAGCATGGGACAGTGGCTCCGACATCTTCAAGAAGCAGGGGAAGCTCGAGAGGCACTAGATAAAAGTCTTCTTGGGGAAGAAATGGAGGAAGATGAGATGCTGATGGCAGTAAGAATTGCTGCAGTGTGCCTATGTGATATGCCTGCAGACCGCCCTTCCAGTGAAGAGCTTGTTCCTATGCTCACACAACTGCACAGCTTTTGACAAAAACGAAAAGAAAAAGAAAAAGGATTGGTTTCGCATGCATCTTCCTGCATAACTTGACGAGGGCAAGTTTTTTGTCTAAAACCTTTTGGCAAGAGCGTTTGGTTGTTTCTGCAGCTTCGTGTAAATGTGTAATCCTAAAGTTGCTTTCGTTTGCCGTGGAAGCAACCAAAATGCTTTGACATGTATCAGATGCCCCAGTTTCGGTTGGGGTTTTACACTAGTAATGTATTCAATCCAGGAGGTGTTTTGCTTGTGCGACTCAAATCGATGTCATGGAAGCAGTTCTATATGTACTCACTTTTGTTTTTCTTTGCTAGTGTAGACCTTAGGCAGGTAATGCAGGTTCTCCAAAAGGAACAGAGCTCCTCAGATCATGGGTTGCATTGTCGTAAGTAGTATTCAAAGAGATTTCTGGGTGGAAAGAGGAGTGTGCTGCTGCTTCAATCAAAAAAAGTTGTTTGTGCTTTTTAATCTTTCTAAATGATGGTGGGGGTTAGCCTATTATCTTCAACTTTTCTTAGTAGACTAAAGAGGGTGGGGGGTTGTTCCTTTTTCATTTTAGAATCAAAGTGGATTCTTTGCTTTGCTTTGTTTCTTTCTTTCTGGATTGGATTGGATTGGATTGGATTGGCTTGGCTTGGCTTGGTGCAAAGAAAGAAGTAAAGCATAAAAATGAACTTTTATAGCTTTGCCAGATCATACATACTTGGAACAAACAAATGCCTAGATTATAATTTTGCTTTTCTGCCTAGTGCTAAATGTACCCTATCTGCAAGACTGCAACCCGCATGCAATGCACAATTTTATTTTGTGCATTACCTTTACAATATCAATGGTGTCACTTTATACAATTACCTGTAAAAGTAAATAAAACTATGTGATGCATCAACCCCTCTGCTTGATGACTAATATGGTCGTATGTACATCGGAGAGTCGAGCAATCTATCGAGACTCCATAAGCTAGCATTGGTTACATGTAGAGTGGGATTATACAGTAGGAGTTGGATGCAAATGCAACATGGATGATTTTGGGGGCATGGAAATAAAAGATGCTAGACTGACTGCTATTGTAGTGAGTAGCGATTGATTACCGGGGCTGGAAGGAAGTGAGGTCATTTCATTTTAAAAGAATGATCACCCTCACACTACTGGGTCAGGAGGAGGAGGAGGCCCCTCCAGAAAAGTGAGTCAAAATCAAATTGCATATGTTGATCTGATGACCTATCCGGAACCCATGGTGCCTTGATTCTCGTGGTGTAATGGTTACAAGCGTCACTTAAAATATGATGGTCATGAATGCTCGCAGGCAAAATTAACTTTTTACACTCTCGTTCTATTTGCTCGCCGAGCAACCGACACCATAGCAGCACGGAAGCAAAGGCACCACGGGTTCTGGAGCGATCTAATGACTGACCCACCCACCCCCGAAAGAAAGGCCCATTTGTCACGGGCGTTTTGGTGTTGGGACTTGAAAGTCCTTTTCCATCAGACGGCTGTGGACACACTGATTACTGATCTTTTCACATGTTTTCTTTTGTAACTAGGACGATGAAATTTGTTTTGAAATAAGTCGGAAACAAATACTCCTATCCTCATACCGTCAATATAACCATTGTTGCACGTTGACCAGCACCCAGATATTGATTAAAATTATACCGAGAGGAACCAACCTTTTTGTTGTAGGCCCATGCAGGTGGATTGAACTCAGACCGAATTAAGAAGGGTGAACTGTTCGGCTGTTACAACATTCACAGTACCTTACCCTCGGAAACAAAGGCCCAAGCCTTCAAATTCAATAGAACCTAATGAGATACCATTTTTCATGTCCACTCATTACCATGAACAAAGTTGGTGATTCTCTAATTGTTGACCAGGTTTGCTGTAAAAAAGTTGCACAGGAAGCTCGCTTTTATAAATAACAAAATGGGATGGGAGTACCATTTTCCACGTCACTCTTGCAATTTGTTCTCTCTCTCTCTCTCTCTCTCTCTCTCTCTCTCTCTCTCTCTCTCTCTCTCTCTCTCTCATGCACCTCGGTGACTGATCAGCCCAAGAAAACCCCAAGCTAAAGGACCAGCATCAATTTCATTAATATCTTTCACTGGAGACCAAGACACAGCCTTATCCAATCACCAAAAAAAATATCCATAGCTACCTTATCTCTTCAAGTTTTCAACAATAAAATCAGAACCATCTCTCCTTAGTTATCCCACAAAGGGATCATCTTCCACAGAAGTCTGTCAATCAAGCCAAAATGCAGGCAGCTCCTCACTCCGCATCCACATCCGTATCCGCATCATCATCTCTCTTCTTATTGAGATCTTCTAAAATCTCGACTTCCTCGAAAATGATTTCCGTTCCTAGCAAATTAGTAAGACGTCCACTAACTTCAAGTCCAAGACTTGTCCATCCCGTCAAAGTAACTGCTGAAAACAGCGACCCTACCGTAGTTGATTACAGCTCCATGCCCTCTTCGTAAGCTCACAATCCTATAATCTTAGCATTTACTTTTCTGGGTTTATCGGACTTTCCCAGTTCGTTGACTCATGCTTGATTGATTGAACTATTTTAAATAATGATTATGCTTACTTTTACAGTGTTTTTCCGGCGGAAGCATGTGAGACACTCGGAGGTGAAGCTTGTGATGCTGAAATGTATCCTGAAGTTAAGCTCCAATCCGAACCCAAGAGCAACAAAGAGGGTGCCAATCTGGAATCTGTTGACAGAGAGTATCTTGAATACAATGATAATACCAAAACGTAAGATTGAGAATCGCTTACCCTTACGTATTACTACATTTCTATTAGTCAAGTTCTTTTAGTTGAAAAATTACAGTAATTTGATGGATCAATGTTGCATTCCAACAGGGTGTTTCCAGCAGAGGCCTGCGACGATCTTGGAGGGGAATTCTGTGAGCCTGAGTACCAGAGTGGTGTATATTAGAATATCATATAGAGTACAATGTGAACAACACCCCCCCCCCCCCAAAAAAAAATAAAATAATAAATAAATAAAATCCCAAGTCTCCCTCATCTTTTTCGCATGTTTGGTGTTCCAATCCAAGTGTATGCTCCATTACTATGTATAAACAAGAGTTTCAAAATTTCGGTACTGATTGCTAAGATGAGCTCGAAAAAAATCAAGAACCTCCCTTCACATCTTTTTGATAAGAACCTACATTATGATGTCGTACAAGAAAGTTGTCCGTTGTTTAATACTCCATATGGATGAGCTGGATGATGGAGTACAATAGGAAACTATCAGATCAAGATTACATTTCATTTTGGGCCTAATAATCTCCATATGGATCAACTGGATGAGCAGAAACATCCAATAACAACCCTAACACTGCCAGTTTGCCAGGATGGACTCCGTCAATTAGATTTTAAGTTGCTAGGACTCAAAGTTTCCATATAGGTGAGGGATGATGATATCGTTTTCTTTTATCTGTAACTGGTAAGCATATGCATGAGAAAGGGCAATTGGAGCAACTAAAGTGAAGATGGATAAATGTCTTTTGATGATCTATGTATCTTGTTTTTACAGAACTGACGACATCTGAAGGCATACTAACATGTAAAGATTACACATAAATTGTTAATATAGATCAGAGAGTAAATATGAAACCAGATTAGCAAGAAGGCACTAAAGCATTAGAGAGAGAAGTTAAAAACAGGATCTACCAAACCATGTCAGTGTTCTTCATCTTCAGTAATACCTTCCAAAACCAGATACTGAAGGGAGATGGAGTACTTTGCTGTTTTCCTCTTCCCTGACTCGTGGATGGTACGGCCTGAATAGATTCTATTCTGAAGGAGAAATGAGCCAAGGCCATCACCTTTGAAGGAAAGGAGTGAAACAAATGGTCCATCAGATTCTAAGAAAGAACATACGGGAAAGAACCCCCGGTTCTAATCATAGCTAGCATATATAAGAGAAAAATTAATTAGTAACAACCGACCTTTGATTGTGAAAATGGAAGAAACCCATCTCTTATAAATGTAGAGCAATCTAGGGGAGTCACCGAGGTGAGTATCCGCGAGTAGAAGCTTGCAAGTTCCTCTTTCACTGACATACGAAACAATCATTAAGGTAAAGACCATATACATATACATATATATTATATATATTTCTAGTGACTAAACAAATCGTTTTGCACAGATACTATATATATATTAATAGTTTGTTTACTTCGCATGAGCAATTGCATTGTGACACAGAGCTAAAGTTCGAACAATGGCCATGTCTCTTCCACGAGAAGTATTGAATCTGTCTTGGAAATTCCTAAATAATGTTAAAGGCAAACGAATCAAAACTGGGAATGTAAATATATACAGAAATGAGCTTAAGATTAATTAACATGAGCTAATATACAAAAGAGTACTCAAGATCAAGCTGCTACCTTTGATCAAAGAAATCTCCAAAATCATCGATGATGACCGAAACAGGAAATGTTTCGTACATGTGGAATGCAGCAAAGTACTTGTTGAGCCCTTCCTCGCCATCCACGTACCTTAATTTTAGCAAAATCATAAGCACAACATCAGGAAAAGATAATATAGATAAACTGCGATTATAACATGATATTGGTGGAGTTTGAAGGGGGATAGAATAGCAATAATAGCTCACTTCATTTGGATGCGGTCAAACACATGAGAGGACGGGTTAACTCCCTGAAAAATATATATGAAATTGAAAATGCTAAAAACCCACAAAAATGTTGACTGGAAAAATTTAGAAGAAAGAGATCGAGAGAAAGGGGAAATTTGAACAAGGGTATTTTATTTCACTTGAGAGAGAAGAGGGGGTTTTGTTTCGAGCTGCTGCAGGTTGCGTCGATTGCAAATGAAAACCACCATTGCAGTCGCTGATGGGTTGCTCTTCGAGCCCGATGCCGGAGCCGGCACGGAGTTAAAGGCGAATTGGAACAGTAGCGATGTCTTCCCTCTGCATATATATAGCATCAATCAATTCATCAGTTAATATATAAATCGAGAACATTTAAACATGAACGAGAGAGAGAGAGAGAGAGAGAGAGAGAGAGAGAGAGAGAGAGAGAGAGAGAGAGAGAGAGAGAGAG
>JAOWAN010000005.1:16669527-16682028 GCA_028566635.1 Lobelia cardinalis
AAAAAATATATGTAAAAAATATACATATTTTTTATGTAAAATTTTTTTTATCACTTTTAAATATTACCGTGTTGGAACTAAATATTTTGATACGCCGTGCCCGAGCCGTGCCCTTACTAGTATAGCAATATATATTGGCATGCCTAGTAACAAGTCCTTATAGTCTCAACTAATTTCTTGCTGTACCCAACAGACAAGTCTGTCTCTAATTACTTTTTCTTGTGATTGATTAGGCCTAAATCATGGTTTAATCGGGGCGGGTTGTTATTGGTGTAAATCTCAAACGTTAGGCCCAAAAACAATTTAGGCACGAAAAAAAAAATAAAAATGAAATGCAAACATTAATATGGATGGAAAAGGTTATATTCTGCTAATGAAGTCGTAAGAAGAATACTAATGCATGGTAATGGCCATGTTATGTTAGGCAAGCAGAACTGCTGTGGTTTCATGTTATGTTTGGTAGCTGGTCCTGGAAAAGCATCTCTTAAATGGATTAAATTCCTTTGCTTGGGCGCGCTTGCTCCACATTTATCTTATTAATGGCCTCTTGCTCTTGTGTTCCTTTCTCTCATCGACCCAAAATTATTTGCTGCCACCTGCCAAAACCTCCATGGATTTAGCTCAAGAAACAAAATCACCTCTTCTTCTTCTTCTTCTTCTTCTTCTTCCTCTTCCGGATATGGCAAACCTCCATGGATTTTCAAAGGCCGGCAAGTGATAGTACTGTACCATAAAACACAATAAATGATCACCTCCCTCAACTCTCTTACTTTTTCAACCAATGTACGACGACTAATTCATACTACATTCTAATGATCATTTTCTTTTTCCTTTCTCCTCCCAGTGCCCTGTAATAGCTTCATCTTGTTAAAGCAAAAACTGCAAGAGCTATCATCCCAAAAGAGTTCAGATTACTCGAAGCTTTTGGGTATTCTTATTCTCATTATTATTAGTTATTTTTTCCCCACTTCTTATCAGCGATGATCATTTAATTATATCGTATGCTGAGAGCCGATAAACAATTTTTTATGCTGCAGGTACACACTCGGGGGGTTCTTTCTTGCCCACTATATATGACGAGAGCCCGGCAGGAACATTTGATGAGGTTTGCCTATCATTATAATCCGATATAATTCCATAAGCTTAATTAAATTACCTTCATGAGCTGATGATCCGAAGATGATTATTGTATAACTACCTTCTTCAGCTTGTGGTGATTGCCGGAACCGGAAAGATATGGAACCATCCAACATCTTGTGCGTAAGTGATTTGTCTGGTTTCCCCACCTCCACCATGTAATTCTCTTTAAAGCATCCCATTTCTATCTTTTCGCGAATAGATGGGCAGCAAGCGTCTTTTGTTGGGATCGAACTCACCAATAAGTAGGGTTGTACATGAGCCGAGTCGAATTTTTACGGATTCGAGTCGATCTTTTCATATTTTGTTTACGAGTCGAGTTTTAACGAACTCGAGTCGAACCTAAAATGAATGGGCTTGGCTTGGCTCGTGACGGACTCGCAAGCTGCTCACGAGCCTTCGTAAGACTTTGCGAGCCAAATTAATTTTTTATGAACCTTAACGAATTTTGACGAATTTTTTAGCGGATCTTGACGACTTTTGCCGACAAATTATTAATTATGTTACGCATAGTGGCTAACATATTGCAATAGATAGTAATGCAATTGTGTTATAAGAAAAAATAGAAATTTTAGACTTTGGATCATAATTCAATTTGTAATTTTATTTTATTATTTTTGTGCTCTGATCCTCCCTAATTTTTCTTAAATAGAAATCCATAATTATATTTAAAATATTATCAAAAATAATAATAACTTATAAATTATACAAAATACAAATTACTGATTTGAAGTTTGTTCCTTAAAAAATTAAGAAAAAAAATATCTATAAACTACAATAATTCAACTTCATATAAATTATAAATAAATAAATGTAAAATATAACGAGTCGAGTCGGCTCGTGATTCACACAAGTCGAGTCGAGTCGATCTCGTAAAATATGACGAGCCTAAAAATTATGTTTGGCTTGGCTCATGAAAGCACCGCGAGTCGAATCGAGACGGATCGAACCGAATCGAATCCACGAGCTGACTTGGCTCGTGTACAGCTCTACCAATAAGAAATCGACACAACAAGATGCAACTAGAGAAATACACACAAAAGAAAACACACAATATAATGTGGTTCGGCCTCAAGCCTAATCCACGAAACCACTCACTAATAAATTGAGAATATTACAAGAAGGGAAAATCTCTCTATCTCTCGACACTCTTGAAATTCTCACTGCACATACAAGTGCACAATAAATTACTTTCTTATTGTACACCTATGCTTCTCGCACAAGTTGTTTTAATCCTAACTAGTAAAATCTATTTATATAGGGGAGACACATTCACTAATTCTCTTACCGCCGATGTGAAATTTATGTCAACACTAATAAATCCTAATTGATATGGGATTTGAGTCAAAAACCCAACAAATCCTCCATTAACGCGAATTTCCAAATCTCATCAATACCTGAAAAGCTTACTCTTTTCTTGGTCTTCTTCTTCTCCTTGTTACTGCAACATGTCTTTCCCAACAGAGATTGCCCCTCCAAATAGCAAATATTCTAAGCACATTCCCTTGTAAACTTTACACGTGCCTCTTCTTCCAATATAACGGTACCCAGGGGTCGTTAATACACCAAGTGACAGTATATTCGTAGTTGCATTTGGAATATAACTCACATTCAAAGCGGTTTTCACACTTCCATCATGAAGCTTGAAGCGTACACTTTCAACACCTTCAATCTTCATATTCTCGTTGTTTCCTACTTTGATCTCACCAAGTCGTCAATCTGTTCGCAACGTGTCAAACATAGCTCGATCCTTGCAAATATGTACTGATGCAGCAGAATTTAACACCCATTTGTTTTCTTCAACCGAAACACCATCAGTTGCAACATGTGTGGTTAACAAGAAGTCACCATCAAATTCAATCACATCGGTCTTCTCCTCTTCGACCTTTTTCTTTTCGTTCAAATCCCGCAAGTTCTTCAAATCCGCACGGAATTGTGGATAATTACTTTGCATATGATCATTCTCTCCACAGTAGAAGCATTCTACATCACTCATGTCTCTATCTCCCTTCGGACGAGAATTTGATCTTCTTCTTGTACTTCCACGATTGTAAGTTCTTCCTCTACCAGAACCCTCAACAGCTAGTAAACTTTCTCGATTGGACAAGCTATCACTCTTAGTCATTCTCTCATTATCCCTCAACGCTTTCAACACATCTTCAAGTGTTAAAGTAGTCCTACCTGTCAACATAATCTGCACAAATGGCTTATAGGACTTAGGTAACGATGACAACATCAACAAAGCTTGTTCCTCATTCTTTATTATCTCATCAACATTAGACAATTGACATACTAACTGATTAAACAAGTTTATATGATCATGCAAATTACCTCCTTCATCAAGCTTCAACGAGTGCAAATTCATCTTCAAGAATAATCGATTTGTCAAAGACTTTGACTCATAGATGCTTGTCAATTTGTCCCAAATACACCTTACAGTTTTCTCATTCAACACATTATACTTTATCTCGGGAGCAAGCGCTAACCTGATTATACTCGTAACCCTCTTTCGTATCTTCAACTATTCTTGTTCCTTCATCTCCACTGGCTTGGTCTCTAGTAGTGCTTCATCAACGCCCTGTTGCACTAACACATCTTCAATCGTCATCTTCCAAACCGTGAAATCCATCTTTCAATCAAATATGGGGACCATAAACTTCAAACCATCATGATCCATCTTCTTTCCTCACACGAAATCGCAATTCTTCAAAACTCTAACCTTTTGTCCGACTGCAGTTTTCCATAGCAAAATGCCTCTAAATTTGATCTCCACCGTTCAGATTGAAGCTCTATCTGCTGTGAACCTGTTATCCAAAAATCATGGCGATCCAACGGTTAACAAACGAGCACCGTCAATTCTCCTTCAACTATGTAGAAAATGACGAACCGAAAAAACTGTTTTTGTATCTCTCTCAATTCAAAAATTATACGGATAGGCACTCCGTGCTAGGAGTGCCATAATGCACTTATAACCTTTATGTGCATTACTAATTATGTTATGTGCATATTTTATAACGTTTATGTGCATTAAGGCACTCCATATAACGATCGCTCTCAATTGACTCTTCTTAAGTGTGATTTCTTTCCCTTGAACTGGCACTGATACCGGTTGTTGAGATCGAACCCACTAACAAGAAATGAGCACAACAAGATGCAAATAAAGAAATACACACAAAAGAAAACACACAATATAATGTGGTTCGGCCTCAAGCCTAATCCACGAAACCACTCACTAATAAATTGAGAATATTACAAGAATGGAGAATCTCTTTATCTCTCAACACTCTTGAAACTCTCGGTGCGCATACAAGTGCACAATAAATCTCTTTCTTATTTTACACATACGCTTCTCTCATAAGTTGTTATAATCTTAATTAGTAAAGCCTATTTATATAGTGGATACACATTCACTAATTCTCTCACCGCTCATGTGGGATTTATGTCAACACTAATAAATCCTAATCGATATGAGATTTGAGTCAAAATCCTAATCGATTCTTGCTTCTTAGAGACGATTTTAGAGAGTGTTCATGCATTCATCGTCACTCTTGTTTCTTCAGGAATTTGGACTTCCAAGTCGCGTTGCTAGGTTTTTAAAGGTAGGATTTCAGCTGCTACTAGGAAAATAATATGCAGTGATTATCAATCAGCAGTCTCTTATATTTAGTGAAACACACAGGTTGGGTTTGAGCAGAGTAAAAATACGACAAGGGTAACACAGAACAAAATCAGTCATCTTTTAAGCACCATGGGCATCGATACTTCTTCCTATTCTACAAACGAGTAAATGTCATCGATGATGGTCCTGATTCAGCTGGAATCTGTAATAGTTCTGCTGGTCAGTTGGTTGATCTCTGTTTCTGGGAATTCTAAAATGATATGTTTCCTTATTCTCCTTATATCAATCTTGGCAAATATATATAACTGGCAGTCCCTATGCTGGATTCTGGTAAGTGGTAGGGCCCCCGTATCACCATCTCACTCCAAGTTTCAGGTAAAATTCGGCCCATAAGTTTGTTCGCAAGCTACCTAGAGAAAATTAACTCCTAACTAATCACTCC
Source organism: Lobelia cardinalis (assembly GCA_028566635.1). NCBI lineage: Eukaryota > Viridiplantae > Streptophyta > Magnoliopsida > Asterales > Campanulaceae > Lobelia > Lobelia cardinalis. Next base: position 16,674,726 of record JAOWAN010000005.1, read on the forward strand.
GTACTTTTCATGTTGCAATATATTTGCAGTGGCCGTACAGAGCATACTCCACACCTTCTTAAGTACTCTTGTCAGATTCAGTGCAGGTCACTTGTATCTTCAAAGTTCAACCATCCTGATTATGATGCTTCTCACCATCTTTGTGAACTACAGTATAATGGAGAAATTGAAAGAGAGAACAGCATATCAGTGATGCTATCAAAGCCGATTTTAGCCCTGGAGTTTAATTGTCTACAAATGCTGGTAAGACCTCCTGTTACTGTTTCTGAAGGCTCATAGATATCTACATGACAAAACCAACTGTAACTTGCATTATTGAATCCTTGCCACTATATTCGTTTGACTTGGTTACTAGAATATCCTTGGTGACAAATTGATACAAACCATTGTTGTTACAAGCTTTAATGTAAGATTTTTCCATTTTGACATCTATTTGACTAGTTTACAAGTTCGTTATCCAGCCCATCTAAAAACTGGAAGACTATTAGAGAAAGGCCTAACAGTACATCTCAACCCTAAATTTGCATTCACGCTCCACTTGAACCTAAAATGAGCTGAACCCGAGCTGCAGCCTTGAATGAGCTAAGATTATGCAATGAGCCTGAAATCATGTACAAATTCCACCCAAATTCAACAAGGGTCGATCCAAGCTTACAACTATATTTGTTGAGCCACCCTCTGTTTTTAACTTGGAGTAGGGCTGTAAACAAGTCAAGCCAACTCGTGAATTCGATTTGGTTCGAATCGTTTGGACCCGTCTCGATTCGATTCGCACGACTTTCATGAGCCAAGCCAAGCTCAATTTTCAGGCTCGTCATATTTTACGAGTCCGACTCGACTCGACTTGCAAGACTCGTGAGCGGGCTCGTTAAGGACTCGTAAGGGGCTTGACTCGTTAAGGCTCGAATCATTAAAATACCAATAACTGACATGAGGATGAGGTCTCAAGTCTCAACAATCCTCAGGCTACCCCTGGCGCACTTACAGATTCTATACAGGGAAAATGATCTTCAAATACAGTCATGGTAAAGTCGTTCTCCTAAAAGTTCACAGATCGAGAGGTTGTGTTGTGTGTGACGGTGGATTTTAGGGTGCAACAGTGCAAGAGTTTGCACTCGGGCCTTTTGGCCCATATCCTAGTTGAGTAATTTTTGCGATGATTCGTCAAGATCCGTTAAAAAATTCGTCAAGTCTATAAAATGCATGACTCGCGAACGCTCGCGAGCAGCTTGCGAGTCCGTCACGAGCCAAGCCAAACTCATTCATTTTAGGTTCGACTCGAATTCGTAAAAGTTCGACTCGTAAAAAAAATGTGAAAAACTCGACTCGAGTTCGTAAAAATTCGACTCGATTCGGCTCATTTAAAGCCCTAACTTGGAGGGTACTTTCTCACATGAAAGTAATAGAATGTTCAACATCAGTCAAGTACATAGTAATAGATGTCATTGAAGACAAATTTGACAATACCTTTTTTTTTGATTTCTTGAGATCTTTACAAAACTCCCCCCACTTTGATTTTCATAGTGGGGCAAAGCCAACAAATGAATCCAATTTCCATTCTCAGATATACTGGGTAGCAATGAACTGTGCTTTAAAATCAAGCTCTACTTACAATTTCACTGGATATGCTGAGATGAACGAGCCAGCATATTAGAATGTCTCGGGTAAAGGTCTACCTTCCAAAAGTGACTTGAAGAGCACTAGTGATCTCTCTGGCTGAGAGAATGGGGCTTCATGTGATGCTCCTCTAATGGTTGCAAACGACAAGATATTACCATACACTTGAGTCCATCCACCAACCTGAAAGGAACTTTCTAAAAATCACATACAATACTTTAATTACTCTTATTTGGTTGCCCGGGAAAAACATGATTTCGAGTTTGGATTTATTCAAAAGCTATTCTATGTATACATAAAAACATTACTCAGCTGGCCACAAGGAAATTAAAATTTTAAGTAGTCAAATTAGTTGCGATAAATTTACCTGCATCCCAGCAAACCAAACTCTATATGGTGCAGTTGTGTTTAGTGCAAGTTTTTCTGCCAGTCCATCAACCAATTTTCGACTCCCAGTTAAAGGTATCACAGAGTCTTGATCTCCACTGGGATTATAGTGATTGTACAATGTCAATGAAAACAATCATACACAGTTGTATACATACTTAATTGCTAGAATAATTGAGTCAGAACCTGTAAATCAGGACAGGAATTTTCGCCTTCACAAGCTCTTCCACAATAGTAATTGTTGGTATCTCCACATCAAGCAGCTCATAATCCAAGATGCTGCATTGAAAGACATTATATTGAGAATTGAATAATTAACTAACAGGCGAGGGGCTATGGACCCACTCAGGTGGACTTCGCGTCCGGCATAGTTTGAACACATTGGCGAGGGGCTAATGGTTGGCCGATGATATTTCCCATACTAAAAAAACAACAAATACTAGACGGTATCATCAGAGGCAGTGAAATAGGGCATTCTTACTTGCTGCAAACAAGCCATCTGTTGACTCCAATAAGACGCGCATGGAGAGCATTTTGAACATCTTTCCGGTTCAAGTACTTCACAATTTTATCCTCAACGCACACATCTATCTTTTCTTCAACTTGCTGTGCCACAGATTAAAGCAGCAAGTGAATAAGACTAAATAATGCATATGCACACCATTGAATCTAATAATATACAAACGATTAATATTGGAAAAAAACAAATAGTAAAAAATGAACAAACAATTGATTCAACTTACTTGGGGACTAAGGGCTTTAGATTGCGAGAGCACTGAGGGTATACACACATCAAGAGTAACATCATACTTATCAACAAATCGACTGGTTTCTTTGCTCACTAAGCTCATTACCTTTCCGCATATTGGCGAGAGAGATCCTCTATAGTACTCACCAACATACCGCGAATAATTACAAGCAGAGGTAAAAACCTTGAATGTTGCATCAGATATTAAACCATGGGACCAAAAAAATTCAGCCCTTGAATTGAAGTCTGTGGCAAATTCCAGAACAGGATTTCCTAGCTGCATTTGCGAAATCGAGTTAGATACAGAACAAGTTTACCTGATTTCTGAGAAATCAAAAAGAAACTTTCCCAAGGGGATTATTCATTGATGTTTACTCACAGCAATTCCTCTTAAATTAAACAAAGACTCTCTCTTGTTAAACTGGAGCATGAGCTGTGCTAGCTGAGGAATATAGTGGCCTGGTAAAGAACAAGTAGCATGTTAGGTTTCAATGCACATCTCATTTATTTGGCAGATTAGAAAAAAGGCTACGGCATTGCACTTGGAGCTTGTATAGTTCAAGGCTTTTGCTTATTTTGCTTGAATTCAATTACAAGACATTGGATTTGTTTTCTGAGGACAAGATGCATTACCTGCATAGCTTTCTCCTGCAATGAAGAGATTTCTGCTTCTGTATTGTGGGAATTTCACAAACCAATTTTGCAAGAACACTAGATTGTCCCTGGCTATACTTAAAAATAACAAAAATCAATGACAAAAGACAGAGTTTCAAAATTCAAAAGATGTAAAGTAGGATAGGGGACTTTCTCCAATTCCCGAAAGAAACCAAAAACAGTAAAATAAACATTTTTTAAAATGGCACAAAAGTGGAACCTTAACTAGTACTACTATTTGATTAAGGAGATTTTTCAATACCCACCGTAAACAAAGGTAACATACAGACAACTAAAAGGATTTTTTATTTTTTTTTAAAGATGCTTTCTTTGAAAACAATATAATGGAGAGATGATTCTTGATTTGTTAATTGACAAAAGTTGGAGGATGGCTTCATTCACCTTTATTAAGGAGAAAACATTAAAGACAAAGATTTGTTTTTGACAGCACAGATTGAGTAAAATGTCAAGAAATTTGAACAAACCTGTGATTTTGTCATTTGTGGTCTCATAAGAAGAAGAGTTTGCGCCATAGGAAAATCCAACTCCAATTGGTGTCTCCAAATACAACATATTTGCTTCTGTATTAATATAACGAAAAATTAAGCAGATTTTCCATTTTTTTTTTTTTTTTGGTCTGACTGCAATAGGGAAGAAATGGAAGGACTAGTAGTACAACCTCTGTTCCAGCTGAAATCATTTCTGACCAGTACTTCCCCACTAGGCCTAAATGGCCCATTTTCAGAAAATGCCCCAACACCCAAAGATGAACATCCAGGACCTGCATTCCACAATCCAAAGAAAACCCGATATTTACACACACACTACACATAGAAACAAATGCATTATCCCAATAGAATATATAGAAAGAAAGTAGACCTCCATTTAACCAGAGAACAAGAGGTTTGGAAGAAGGATCAAATTCAGCTTCAACGAAGTAGTAGAAGAGGGCTCTTTGTTGCTTTTGATCAACGGTGACATACCCAGAATAATGCTGGAAGCTTACTTGGGGTTGACCGGGCAGTCCACTTATTTTGTCAGCAGCAGCTGACACAGAAGAAGAAGAAGAAGAATACTCCTCCTCCACTCCATTAATGCCACTAAAGCTCAAGTGCAATAAAGCCGTTGCCAATGCCATGACTTTCCACTGTACAGAGGATGACATGACCTTCATTTTTCAAGAACAAAAAAAGCAACCAATTTACACACGCACATACACACACACGAGAGAGAGAGAGAGAGAGAGAGAGAGAGAGAGAGAGAGAGAGAAAAAAAAAGTATTTTGAGTATGGTGGTAGCTAGCTCTATGCATATGCTGGTAAATTGGGGGGCATTATATAAAGAGAGAAGGTCACGTTTTAGTGTATGATTATTATATGTAATAATTGTCGCTTCAGGGACTTATAGAGAGTATGGATGGACCTTAAAGATATACGTGAGATTAGGGGTGACAATTTGTGACCCGATATTTGTGGGTTTATAAAGTTTGTAAAATTAACTTATTTAAGTGTGTGATAATTAATAAATTTAAATATATTTAATAAATTAATGTCAAATAGATTCAAATTTAATGATTATAACTCACTTAAATAGTTTAATTTTGATAAATTTATAAACCCATGAATTTAATCGAATCACAAATTGTCACCCCTACGTGAAACAGTGGGTCCCGTTGAAGTGAATCTCTTCTGCATCACTACACCTGTACAGGCTGTACTCTCTTGCTCTACAAATAAATAAATTTTTAGGGTGTGTTCACTTGAACATTTTTTATCCAAATTTTTGAGTTTTTAATTTTTCTCTCTCATTGATTTCACAAGTTTTTTATCTATCTCTTTTACTTTTTACTTTAATCATTACAAAAACTCAAAAACCAAATAAAAAACTACTTTAGTTAGATTTGTACACTCTTACTAAAAATAATATACAAATTTATCTTTATTAAATAATATTTTTTATTGATAATAAAAGAGATAAATATAATTAAATAATCATGAATAATTTGTAAAATATGAGGATAAATTAAGAAAATAAAGGTTAAAAAAAAATTTAAAATAACAACTATTTTTGAAGATTTTTTTCTTTCTAAAAATCATCGATTCCGAAACAAATGGAGTATTCAATTAGTATTAATTTTACGTGATTTTTTTAAAGTTTAGATTTTGGAGTAAAGCATGCACAACCTATCATTTATCCATGATCGAAGCGTGCAAATTCAAAACTATATGGTGTAATGTGTATTTATTTAGTAGTGGGATTTTAACTAAAATATTTTAATAATTAAAAAAAATAAGAAATAGGTATAAAAAATATGGAACAATGAAAGAAAAAAAAATCAAAATCAAAATCAATACTTCTTATTCAAACGGGCTCCTAGTGTTGTTATTTTTCTATTTCGCGGGAATCAATTTCCATCTCTTTTATTTTTTTTACTTTAATCAACAAATCATCTCATATTACATCTATAGTTATTGATTTTCTCACGTAAATCTTACACGAATAATTTTATGAGTTTTTTTATCTCCCATTTTTTTTAAAAAGGAAAAAAAATCAGTTGAATGAGCAAGGTTACCATTATAATCTTTATCTTATGCATTTAAGATTGATCTTTCAAAAAATTAGACATACGGATCTAAAGCTGAGACCAACAGGTTAATCCAAGTGGTAATCGACTTGGATTCGCTTAAGGAGGTCTCGAGTTCGAGTCTTACCGTATGCAAAAAATTCCCGTTGTGAGACTCACCCGTCAATACTAGATGCGCGATTCGAGTCAAACTGAATTAATAAAGACATAATCCTTAATACCGATCAACAAAAAAAAAAAAAAAAAATCTAAAGTTGGGTGGGTCGATCGAGTGAGGAAGGTGACCCACTGTTGCTGAAAATGAAAAGAGATGGGAAATGAGCTGTTAATTACTGGGGAGTCCCACTGTTTTTGTTATTGTTTGTCTTAGGACCAGACCAAAGCAAATTATTTGGGCTACTTACAGTAACAGTGAAACTACTATTTTAAGAAACAGATTTCTTTTTCTTGCACAGAAAAAAGAGCTCTTTCACAAAATCATTACTTTCCCTCTTTTCTTTTGAAAAATTATTATGTCAACATGTGTAATTATTTTTTTCAGGAGAAGAAGAAAAGGAATATTACAGAAGGAGGTGTGGTTGCAGTTGCAGGACTACTTCTGTTCTAACAACTCATAATTCCTTCTTTTGTTGAATTTCTTGTCCTCTTTTAAGCAGTTAAGTAATTACTGGCCATTTTTTCTTGGTTATAACTTTTTACTTCTACCAACTACCAAGTATTATGTACTTCCAAGTTCCAAGCCTGTTTACACATGTTACTTCAGAGGACATAACTATCGCGCGATGGATGAATACTTATGATTGAATCGTAAAAATTTACGATCAAATGACAAATTTTTATGATATTTTAATAAATTATATGAAAAAAAAAATCATAAAACTGCAAAACAGTTTTTTATAATTAAATGGGAAACTTTTACGATTAAGTAATACACTTTAGTGTTCTCAATTTTTGAACATGGTCCACGATTTCATAAAAGCACTTGAATTGATATTATTTGATTTTATAATTATTATGATACAATGATACATTATTTACTCTTTTTCATAAAATTATACCAATGATCGTAGATTTTTACCATGAGATCGTAATCGTTCTCGTAGGTATGAACGTCCACACAGTAATCGATTCCTACTTTCACATATTCACAATTGGTCAAAAAATTGTTGGATGATTTTTGCTCGCCACATGCCGTCGTGCTTCCACCAGCGCACCAAGAATTTCGCACCGAGGGTGCCAAATCCTCTCTCTCTCTCTCTCTCTCTCTCTCTCTCTCTCTCTCTCTCTCTCTCTCTCTCTCTCTCTCTCTCTCT
>JAOWAN010000005.1:16682128-16696759 GCA_028566635.1 Lobelia cardinalis
AATAAGCGTGCACTCTTATTTGTATATAGTAACGAGAAAACATTAGTTAATCTCTAAATTACACTAAAATACCAACATATTTTCCTCCATCTTCAGATTTTGCAGACCACAGAAGCGCAAATTATCATATATCAAGGCAAACCCACTTCGTTTCCCTCTTTCTTCAATCCCCTTCAACCCCAACACCATTGCCGCCGGCGCCCCCACACCAAAACCCACTTTGTTCTCCCAGCAAACCGTCACTGTCTCCCTCTTTCTTCCGGATCTGGGCTTCTCCTATTGCGGGAGTGATAGGTGGCTATGGAGATTTTGGTGGGTTAGGACGAGAGGAGAAAAAAGGGGAAGAGAGAGGGAGACAGCGGTTTAGGAGAGAGAGAAAGAGAGGGTTCCGGGTTTTTTTTTTATTTTCTTTTTTTGGATAATTTTCAATTTGAACTCTAAAGTTTACGTAGGGTTAAAATGACAGAAAACCCCTTAGAAAACTCACGTGATTTGCACATGCATTGAATTTCATTAAGTTTCTAACAAATCTGTCCAAAAAAAAAAATTCGTTTCGAAATAAAAATGGAACATTAGGGCCCATTTCGAAATTTTTGGAACCTAGGGGCTTGTTTTAAAATTCCATGGAAACATTGGAGCCTAAAATGAGATTAACCCTAGTTTAAATTGTGAGTTCCACTATGATTAACAAAAACTCACACTACAAACATGAATCCTGTTTGCTATTTGCATCAGAGATTAAAAAAATTAAAGCTTGAATTCTCTCCGTATATATAAAAGAGTGAGTTCGACAGACTCAAAAATAAAGCTTACATCTCAGGTTGTACTATAACTACTATTTAAGGAATCAGCAGTGCTGCCAATTAAGCAAAATGAACGAAGTCAAGACATACCAGTATACAAGAGGAAAAGCAGCTAATCAGCAGAATTCAGTCCTCTACATCTTTGTGGTAGCTTTTTGAGTGGCAGAGATGGAAGAATCATGATCAATTTCCTTTCGGGATGCTTCCCAGAGGCGCTGCTCAATTCCTAACTTCCTCAGCTCCATCAGGCCTTGCTCAACTGAAATAAATGGAAAGCACACATGAACAATATGCCTTTGTATTTCTTATAAGAACAAATGCATTACTGGAATAAGGCTTTTGAGCAACTGCATCCTTGCTTGATTTCTTGACACAGGTTTAGCAACATTGAACATGATCCTGTGTATTCGAATGAAAAATAACAAAGAACAAATTTAAGGAGGATATACGCCTAGATACTTAAAAAATCTCAGTTTAGAAATTTGAAGACTCTGCTTTCTGAAAAGTTGTACATTTAAATGAAATAAATATATAACAACTTTTAACAAAATTTCTTTGTTTTGACTCTTACAATTACAACGACCTGAAGTTCATTGACTCAATAGCTCACTTATTGAGGTCATATACTTAGCCTCATATTTATGCCATTGAGAACAACTTAGTTAGAAGCATAAACTGCATCAATAGGTATTAATCTTCTCACTTCCTCTAAATTAAATAATGTCAGCCAAGTGGAGCGACTAACAATGATCAAGCAATAGATAACAAGAAATAATTTTGAGCAAATATAATGTATAAAAGAAACTTAAATTTTAGCTAATTTATTTATTTACTGACTGGTAACCAGAAGACCATACAATATACGTCGCTAAGCATTTATGTTTCTGAACAAAGCATAAGGGCGAAAAGTAACCATCAACGGCATCATGCGAACTTGGTGAGTGCGCACTGCGGCCAGTCCAAAATTGAAGTCGTCTTTTAGCAATGTCTTCCTCTATACCATGGGCACTAGCTCTTCTCCAGAAGTATACAAGCCATGCCTGGAAATATATTCACCACAAAGTTTAGGATAACTACACCACAATACGCAAAATCAAAGTAGGCAATGTATTATTCAACTCTATGCCAACAGCATTTTCCCTATAAGTGATATTAAGCAAAGGTCAAAGTATACCGAAATTCCATGCAATTAGTTCTTCACATCAGGTGGCATCTTAAGTCATGCCTGGAAATATATATACCACAAAGCAAAATAAACTTACAATATCTACACCACAAATACCCAACATCAAAGTTGTCCCTGTATGATTAAACTCTATGCCAACAGGACTGTCCCTGTAAGTGATATTGACCAAATTTCAAAGTATACTGAAATTCCATGCAATTAATCCCTCAATTTTTAATCCTTGTGATGGTATTGCAATTAAAAAAAAATATCCCATCAAATGAACCCAGAATGAAAGATGATGCCAATGATGAAGCTCAACGATGACAAATGGGTTGTTGATTCTGATTTCATCATTGGTCCCATTAAAGAAAAGTATCTTAACCAGTCTCTCAAAATCCCTCTGAAGTTGCATCTGCTATCACTCACCCCTCTTACTATACAGGAATTTAGTGGGCGGTGATGGAGGTGGCTGATTTTTGGAGGCGGGGGAGATGAGAGAGAGAGCACGGATTTCCTGTAATTTTCTTTATCATTCTCTTAACTTCACTTGATAGCATAGTTGAGGGATTGTTGGTAACTATTTGTGAAATCCCATGAACAGTTCAAATGTGCCGGAAAACATGTGGTAAGTTGGCCGCTGATAAGTAAATCGCATCCATGTGAGGGACCGGTTGCATGCAATAGTGATGAATTTTGGGCAGAGGCGAGAAATATCGTACTAGGAATGTTGCATAAAGTTGATTAGTCTAATTTCCAAGGGCAAAGTCTTTAATGTGCTTACATACCATTGAGCTGAAAAAGGTAGGGGATAAGTTTCATATACATGCCACACCACACACATACACAAAAAATACCTTAGCGACAAGTGAGTCAGGGAATTGGCAGCAAAGTTTTGTAACTGAGACTTTGAATTAAGTTACAGTGAAACTACACACCTCTTTGAAAAGAACATCCTCAGACTCCTCTGGACTCAGTTCTGAAAGAAAACATGCATCTCAGTGTCATGCATATGTAGGTTTATCACATCACAATACATTGGGTCATTCACATTTGAATAGCCCCATAAATCAACCCTGTATTACATAAGGGAATCTCAACAGAAGTGGTAACTTTTAAGATTTAAGTCTACAGCAGTAAACGAGGTAGAGGAGAGAATTCAAATCTTTCTGGAGCAATTACTGATTTGAACTTAACTTACCATACGCATCTGCATACTTTGGGTTGCCACCAGGAGACTTGAGATCTGCACGCAAAATGTACAAAGAAAGAGTTAAGGCCCTCCTAGTTCCTAATGATACCTGAAAATTTCATTTATTTCTCCTTTGGAACAACTCAAGTTTTCACGCGTCAACTAAGCAGGAATTTTATTTTAAAAAATTTTGATACAATTTTGTACACCATAGATAAGTGACCCTAAAATGAAGGTGTGGGATGAGATAATCAGGCAAAATAATTGAGAAACAAATAATTCCCCCGTTCCACCGAAAGAATCCATCTTTCAATGTCACACGCTTTCAAGAAATCAAATACATTTTCATTAATACCCTTGGATTAAGGATTAAACTAATTTTGCTAATGTGAACTATAGTATACTGTAAATGATATACTTGGGAACTCACAAAATTTAAAATCTTAAAAACAAGACTCGTATTGTGGAGCATTATAAAATATTCTATCCATCCCAACATCAATGTCCTTTTTTACCATAATCATGAACAAAATCGGGCAGTCATTTTGGGTTGAAGGGAGAAATTGTCTTGAGCTGAACAGAGAAGAATACTCCAAAGCAATAACAATTCATGCTACTTGACTATTCTTAACCGAATGTAGTTGTACAGATAGGATACATTAATAGCGAAAAGGGAAAATTGCAGAAATGGTCCTTGTCCTGAAAAATTATTTGGGGCAAAGTCCTTAATCTCAAGATTGCTCAATTTTGGTCTCTGTACTAAAAAAATGAAGTGCAGTCGGTCCTAAACTCTAATTTCGGTCCAATTGAATTTGGAATAGAAATAAGCATGCATGACACTTGCTAATTGCGGGAATAAAAGCGTCAGATTCACTCGATTATTTCGGTACAGGAACCAAAATTGAGCAATCTTGAGTTTAAGGACTTTTTCCCAAACATTTTTTCAGTACAGGGATCATTTCTGCAATTTTCCCTAACAAAAATAACAAAATTTATTTAAAGAAGAATCCAAGGTTTCAACTCTCATACCAGTTTCAATTATTGTTATATTTCTATTACCAAAAGAAAGAGGAAAATAATGTTTTTGGGTTGGAAGAGTTGTAAACAGCTAATGACTCACTCCTATAATTTATTTCACTCTGGTTCCCTATTTCAAAGTAATTGCCTCGGCTATATATTGAACTTATGGAAGTTCCCTATAATTGTCATCTGTCTGAACAACAAACAGCTAAAAGTAAAATTAAGCCCTAACGCTAGAGCAGATATACCACTCAGGAAGAAATTTAACCAGCTACCTAAATACCTAATCACAGTTGCAGTGCCTTGATTAGGAACAGAAATCGAATACCTCAAAAGAGAAAAAAAAGATAAGTAGACATTTTCTGAAGGTATGGTTATAAAATCCAGGAGTAGAGAATCAACTTAAACTTGTCATCACCATGTGCAAGAATGTACCTGATATGGATTGTTGAGCAGAATTCGGACGCCGCAATTGAGCTAAAGAGAGCACGATGCCATCTTCAACCTGTGAAGTAACAGTCACAGACTTTACGTGAGACATTTGAAGGGTAAAAGGATGGACAATCATCACTACTGAGTTGACAACTCTAACAAGAAGATAAAGAAAACTGAATTCTGCAGTGACCGCCTCAATTCGGAGAGCTTGCCCAGACAATCAACCATATAAACAATAATTTTGTTCACTACTGACTGACAACTGGAAGCTATAGTGAACATAGAGTATAAGTTCCCATCGTAATTTCAGAGGATGGAACTGATAAAATGAGGAAACCTTCAACGAAGCAAGCTCCTTAAGACCCATTTCAACTGAGAGCATACTCTCAATATTCCCTTCACCAGTTAAATCACTCAAGTCCAGAATAAGTTTGCCCCTCCGTTCCTGATTGTCATTACCTGCCAAATGTCATAGGCACGAAGAAGCTAAGTGTGACAAATTGACTGCACATAAAGTAAAAACAATTTCTGAATTGCATTGTGAATGTGAATATGAACACATGGACATTAATATCATATTTTATACAGCCTTCATTAACCTTTTCCCCAGCCATCCTCCTTTGCCTTCTGTCCAGCAGAAACGACAACTTCGAATGGAAGAGGTGCCAAAGATGACCAATACTCATGCTTAGATGCTGCAATGTCTGCGCAAATCCCTAGAAAGAAGAACTAGAATTTATCAGGGCACATGCCCACTGAAAGACGATCATACCTCTACAGCAAAAGTAAATTGAAGTTAAGAAGAAGCAGGAATATTCTCATAAACAAGAATATTTCTATATTATGAGTAACCGAGTATTGTAATGTTTATAACAGAATCCCACCAACAGACGGATTATTCGTGTAGGCAAGGATTGGATTGATAGGAAGGAAGGAAGGAGGGCATGAATATTTCATTCATATTTTACTTAAATATCATGTTTGGTACACACAATTGGATATGGAAACCTCATTTCTCCATGAATAACATTACCGCGAAGAGTGGCTATCTCATTCCTTGCTCATGGAGTGGAATCATCCACTCATGACCTCGCTACGGATCTACAGTCTAGCACATCAAATTCCAATTCAACAACTAAATATATACCACACAAATACTCCCGTGTTCATAAATGAGCTTGAAGGTATCACACTGTTATGGATTCCATTGCAAGTATTTAGATACTTACTCCAATTCTCACTGCATGGTATTTAGGTAAAGATAAAATGCAACCGTAGAATAAAAACCAAAAGTGAAATTTTGACATCATGCTATAATCTAGGTGAACGGTTAAGAAATTAATTAGCATGTACTCAGGTGAACTTGGGTAGAACACAACACACTTCATTTAATCATTAACCTCTTATTTCAAAATGCTGGGAACTTGTGACGAGTAAAATGTCAAAGAAAGTAAACAAGTTCATTTGTTTCTGTTGAAAACAATTGGACTGCAAATGTTACCAAGCTGAGCAGCTAACCCCCAGTAGCGTGCAAGCCAACACCTTTTAAGCACCACTTCCTCCTGCATAAATGAAATCACATTAACATACCATATGTCTGGAGTCTGAAAACTAAAACCAGACAAATAATCAACGTACCATCTCACTCTGAGTCAAAACCATTCTCTGCGTCATTGAGTGGAGAGATTTAACTTCAGATACAGTTTCATGAAGCTGGTCTACAGCAGCTCCAGCCTCATCTTTTGCTTTCTAATTTCAGTAAATACCAAGGGATTATATTAATGATATGCAGCCAACAAACATGATCCGAGCCTATAGGGCACATAAATGGAAATATAGCAGCACAATTCACCTTAACTTCTGAGCGCAGGGAAGCAACTTCATCATCTACCCCATCTTTCGCTTTCTTGGCCTCTTTGAGTGCGGCCTGTGATACAAAAAGTGATCTTCTTCATTACATTCAGGGGGCAAGGAAAACAGTTGCATCATGCCATGGAAAAAGAAAATTAACTTAAGTTTTCTCTTTGTTCCAATATTGTGAGAACATTCCCTCAGGCGTCACCTTGGGCTGACTCGACTCATCCAACTTTTAATCACGAAACTAACACAGAGCGAGTAAGACACACAATTTATACCAAAAAAGCAAATAAAAATTAAAAGTACCTCTCGTTGACGTAAGGCAGCTTCCTTTCTGCAAGAAATTCAGCATTTAACAATTATGGCATGAAATAAATATTACACTAAGAAACATTAGAGAAAACAGAAGAACCAGGCATTAAATACTGCCAGGACAAAAGAGATGTTTAACTAACTCTAGTATACCTGCTCAACAATTTAGCTTCTAATGATACTCCTTCTCCAAGAGCGGCTACCTGAAAAGTAAGGAACAATATTTGAATGACATAGTAAGACACAGAGACTAGCCTGAAGTTTGCAGGCCTAGATAGGCTAGAGAAGAACCTGCACTTTGCAGTGAGTATGTTTTAAGACGACATACTAAAATATTCCTTAGAAAACAAACTCTAGTTCTGTAGTAAACATATTATGTTTTAAAAAATTCATTCATATTATGTTTTAAAAATTAAATTCATTGTATCATTACATTTAATATATTTCGTTGAAATTACTATTGTTTGATAAGAAATTGTATTTTTATCTCCATATGAACCAAATCATTCACCAGAACGAGTTGTTTACTATGGATAGATGGCCATTGTTTAAATTATCTTAGTTTCGAACTCCATGTTTAAAGTGCTGTCTGAGACGCATATACATGTTTTTAATAAAGGGAGGGGACATGAATCTTATCCCAACCCTTATAGCTTTATTTTGAAATAATTCCGTAAACGCCACAAAGTAGGTGGAAATAATGCCTACATACGCGCTATACTTCAGGAAAACTGCATTCGACAAACTCAACTCAACTCAGACTTATTCCCAATGTGAAAACGATAAATAACGGAGAGGAGTAAAAGGTCAGTTCACCCCTGGTGTATTCCAGTGTACAACCAGAAAACAATAAGGGCATGACCTGTTTCTCAAGCTCCTTCACCCTTGCCTCAGCTTCCTCACAACTTTCTTCTGCGAACCTGAGCTGCACAGAAGGTTGCAAACTGTACTTTACACAGTAGAGAGAGAAGAACATGCAGTATCAGAACATAAGAGAATAGGACACCTTTGCAAGAGCATTCTCATTCTCTTCTTGTAGCATATCAAGCTGCATAATTAGCAAAAGTTAACAAGAAAACATTCCTTCATAAAAAAAACAAATTCATCTCTGTGCATCTTGATTAAGAGAACTCAGGTTGAAGATTTTAAGATCCAAAACAACAAGAGAAAGTAATGTTCTAAATGCACACAATAGAATACTTCATCACGTAGTGCAGAAGCCTCCCGCTGATCTCCTTTATCTTTCATGTTTACGTGTCCCATATCCGGCAAGAATCTGCAATATATGAATAGAATTAAATTTTATTATTGAAATACGCCTCCATCCATGAAAATTCACGCACTGCAGCCCCCTCCGACAACAAATACAGATGGAATACAATCCAATTGCATGCACTTGTTTGAATTCATCTCCCACATAAGAATGCAACAAATAACTTCAAGCGGGTTTTTAGCACTCATGAGTTTGTCGTCTATTGTTTAGCATGACTTATATTACACAGTTGCACTGCACATGCATTAGTTTGAACTCAAGCTAAGGATGTCCAAAAGTAATCAGGATCTGAACTTTTGGTGAAAAGGACATAATTATATACATAAAAGTACCTATAGGTTACCAATGTTTTATTTTTTACCTCTTATCTCTGCTCCTACTGGTTGGAGGATCAATAGGAGGTATTGACATTGGGGTCCTCAGCGATGCTTTGGTAGGTGGTATTGATGGCGTTGACCGATTTGGCATTGATGGCCTTACAGCAGGTGCTGAGCGAACCGCTTGGTTTTCCTCCGAAAAATTCCTAGCTAACTAAGCAAAAGAGAACATATTGCAATTAGCTTTCTAAAATTTACCACTCCCTCCATCCAAAAAAATCTTCCCATCATACATTTTGCATATTTAAGGATGTAGATTTACACACTTGTACCTTTTTAAAATTACATTAAAATGCTAATTACCTTTTAAGGAATCGGAAGATTATTTTGGGACAAACAAAAGAGAAAAGTGGGAAGACTTTTTTGCGGCGGAGGGTGTATTAACTATTAAATAATTTAAGAATAAGAAGAAGACAAAGTTAATGCACACAATTGAGGGCATGAATAGGGTCTGCAAAACCTATCTAAGTATGCAGTTAGGCTACTTCTAATTTTCGAGCTTCGAGCATAGTAAGGACGAAGAAGTGCCCATAGGGATAGATCTTTTTCCAGAAAAAGGAATAAAAACTGATTTCTGAAAGATCTTTTGTTTTTAGTCTATGGAAACTAAATTGGAAGTGGATAAAAATGTTACTAATGAAGGGGAAACCCAACTGATTTGAGCTTGAGTGTTTGTTTTCCATGGTATTTTTCAGCATGTAAATGAACATGAACACTAGAATAACTTCATTGAAAAGTATTTCCCATTACAGTATTATTCAAAATATACTTGACCAGCATTGCAGTCTATGAAACAATAGAATCTAAAGCTGCATTTTACTTTTAGCCGAAAAACAATTTTACAACCTAGCAGCAATTTGGTATAATATTTATAAACAAACTACGTCGTGAATTATAATTAACTATTATTTTCTTGTTCAAAGTTGTTTTATTTTCTTTTGATTGTTAGTAATAAAAACATTTTAAGTAGTGGAAGAAGGTGCGCAGTTATTCCTTTTCATTATGCTTTTATGGTACAGAGGTAGTTTTGGCAAATTAAAAAGAGGCTCCAATTTAAGGCCTCCCCCTTTATAACTGTAACAGAGAAATGAAAAGATCATACATATATTATATTAACAAAAGAAAAGGCTTTTCTGAAATGCAGGGTAAGAGAATTCACAAGTTATTACTGTATTTAGGCATTGCAATAGAAGGATTTTTCTCTTTTTTCTTTTTCTTTTGGCCCTGGGGAGGTGTGGCAAGGGATCGAAAATGAGACTTTACATATTGTAAAAGCCTCAAATCTACCATTGGGCGACCCCTCAGGGTTAAGGATTATGAGTTACTATTTATATAATTCATGTCAAGTCAACTGGATAGAATTGTGACGACTTGCTTAAGCTTAAGCTTAAGAACCTTGTGTCTACATGCACTCATACATGTCTACAAGAGAAAAGCATTTCTATTTTTATTTTCTGATAAACTACATGTGATAAAAATAAATGCACTTCCGCTCTAATAACAGAAATCCAAAATTTCATGCAAAATGCACGCGACCAACAATTAGATGATATAGCTACAAAAGCCATGACTCAAAAAACCTAAAATGGAAAGTAATACTCTACACCACCAAATGGTCCACATGTACAAATAGTACAATTTATACAGCAGTTGAAGGTTTCAAGAGCTTCCTTGTATTGTACTGGAGGACACTTGTTTAAGCTGTTAAGCTAGCTCACATAAATTTCTGATTGGAAGGTTAGTTAAATTCAGGAATCAACCAATTCAAATTTAAATAGTCTACAGCACGCAGAAGCGAGTGCAATCACATAAATATCTGATTGGGAGGTTAATTAAATTCAGGAATCAACCGATTCAAATTCAAATAATCTACAGTAGGCAGAAGCTAGTGCAAAACTAACTTCATTACTAGGAATAACTGATAATTTATAATCCAAAAACAAGGAATAAAATATCAAACTAACTAATCCGAAAAATTCTGAACTAACATCATACAAATTCAGCTCGATAACTATCTAATCATGCATTTACTAAATTAGAGTAAAATGCAAAGTAATACTACTAAGACATATGAGAATTGAGGAAATAATTTGCGAAATGTACTTCACCAAACAACAAGGATTATACATAATAATGCAAAAAATGCAGTTACAAAACAACTTCAAGGTCCTCAAAAAAATACCGAATGAGATGGAGATCGATTGATCTTAGCGGCAGGATTGGGAATAGCAGGCTTGTTGCCACCGTTACTTACTTTCGGCCTAACGAAAGACGGAGGTGGAGCAGCAGCGAATCGGAAGTCGAGGTCATCGTCCTCATCGTCATCGTCATCAATGTCGGTCCCCTGAGAAGCCATAACTTGAGCTAGCCGCTGAGCCGCGGCTTTGGCGGCGAAGTTCTGAGTGCGCTTAATATTGGAAATGCCGGTGGTGGAGGAGGAGCGGGAGTGGTGGTAGCGCGACGGTGACATCACGGGTGAGGAGGAGCCGGCAGTGACGCCGGATTCGCTGCTCCATTGACGCGTATAGACCGGACTTCCGGTTCGTTCCTGCTCCATTGCTAACTGAAACTAGTAGTTTAGTAGTGGAAATCGGATGCTGGAAATAGAAAGCCTAGCTAGCTAGCTAGATCTCCGGCCAATGTGTGGCGGACGACGAGAAGAGTAAAGCAGAGACTACTGAGTCCTACAACTCCGAAGGGAGAATGGAAAGTTGATCTTGATCTCCTTTTCTTCTATCTATCTTCTTTTCTTTTCTTTTCTTTTTAAATTCAACGAAATTAATACTAGTATTTGCTCAAGTGTGTGTGTGTGTGTGTGTTCGTACATAATGTAATATATATAAGTAGGTAGCATATGTTTAAAAAAAAAAATTAGTGTAGTTTGACTGCTTTTAATTTGTCGTTAAACTTGTAGGCATCAATAGTACTTTTAACGTTATAGATAATTAATTTGGTTCATCTAAGGGCATCCCCAACCTAAAAAACAAATTCTTCTATTTCTTGCACTATTCTCGGCACTAAACATTAAATCTATTCCAATCCTTTACACTATCGGTTGCAACAAATACAAATATTTATTCTTATCATATTTTACAATAATCACATAACTTTAAATTTTTTACATACTAACCCTTGATAATATATCGTTATTATTATTTAATTACGGTCAGATCAGGAATTCGATATTGTGCAATATTTGATTTTGATATTTGATATTTGATATGGAAATGATGATGGTGGGACCTATGATGTGTAAAGTAAAAAAATATGAGAGAGATAGAAAGAAAATGGTGGGACCTATAATATGTAAAATGAAAAGGTAGAGAGAGATAATATGATGTGACTTCAAATATCAAATATCAAATATCAAGGAAATCAGATTCATGATCAAATATAAAAATTAATAAAATTGTACAATACAAGCATTTCCATATCAAATATCAAATATAAAATTAATAAAATTTATGCCTAATATTTAATATAAATTAATATTTCTTAGTTAATACAAATTATATTAAAAAATTGTACAATACAAGCATTACATAATATAAATAAAAATACAATATTATTAAAAATTAGATAATAATATTAATCATTACAATCATCTTCATTAGTATATCATTCTCATAAATACTTTATTAATGCATTACGAATAGGGCCGGCCCAGAGGGAGGCGAACTGGGCGACAGCCCAGGGCCCCAAATTATGAGGGGCACCAAATTTTTTTTTTTTCCCATGTTAGTACATTGAGCCCAGTCCAGCCCATTGGCCCAACCCAGCCCAATTCTTTTCTTACCGTTACCAGGCCAGGCACAAGGCAAGAAATCAGAGCATATTAGGATAAGCGGCCGTAAGTCGTAAGTCTCTCTCTTAGGTTCGTTTAGTTAGACTATTTTTAGAGCATTGGTTCCAAAAATTATTACTTTTTTCGTTCACTTGGTTGATTTCAAAAATCTGATTTTCTCTCTCATACCTACTAATTTTACATACCCCTATACCCACATTTATATCCTATCAAACATCACATCAAATCATAACTAATACTCTATCTCTTTCTCTCTCCAATCATTTAGTGTAATTTTTCAAAATTTTAAGGGTAATATGGGAATTAACTAAAATAAAACCAAAAACCACAAAATCATAAAAATTATACAAAAAAAACCAAACCTAACAAAAAACTAATCATCCAAACGGAACCAACTCTCTCTCTAGATCTAGGGCCGTTTTCCGTTCGGCCTCGCTCCGCCGCTCCGATCTGCTCGCCGCTCGGCCTCGACCTGATAATCTGAAGAATTAAGGAAAGAAGCTTTTCTAAATTCTGATTATACATCTGCTGCGGGTTCACGCAATCTCTCTCTCTTGCTCTCAGTTTTTCGATCTCAAGTCTCTCTTCACAAGACAGACTTCGATTCTCTCCGGTTTGCCTTTCCGTTATTTTGACTTAATTTGTCAATTTATGATTTCGGATGTTTCATGTTTGGTTTATGAATTATGATTATTTTCCATCAAAGTCTTCTGAATTTTGCATATATGCTTAATGCTTGTAAGCTTGTTTGAAGTCAAATTTAGTCAACTGACTCAACTCATTCATTTGTTGAAACTGAATTGGGCGTATATGCTACTGTGGACAATTAAAAGTGAATTAGTGCATTTCTTGGTTTCTACAATTGGAGCTAAAATTATTGCCATCTAATTAGGAGTGGAGGAAATAGTAATTTCAAATCCAATGGTTCTCCAAGAAAGGGCCAAATTGTACAAAGAGCAGATGGGTTTTCAGTTTTGATGTGTACAATTAAATACATTTCAGATGATTTTTTTGGTTGTCTTTCATGGCTCCTTTACTTTTTTAGGTGAATATGTTGCTGATTTTGTATGATGCGGTAGCTAGAAACTAACTTGGTGAATCAGTTGAAGCTTATGAAACAAATGGATGGCGAAAAGTCGTCGTTTTGGATGGTAAAACGTCGTTTATTACGGTGAATATGTTGCTGATTTTGTATGATGCGGTAGCTAGAATCTATTTCAATTCTTTTTTTTTTCAATGATATGTGAGACTTGATTGTTTTCTTTCTTAATTTTTATCACGAACTCAATTGAAGTATAATTTAATTGATCATTTGAGGGATTTTTTTTTTAAATTTAGGGGCACAAATTTCATTTTCGCCCTGGGCATCAAAAAACTTCTGAACGGCCCCGATTATGAAGTGCAAAATGAGCGTCTTTATCTCTGATTTTTTGATGACGACCAGCAAAAGCTTGAAAGCGAATGTCTTCATCTACAACCATTTCAACGGTTGGAGGTGGTGTTTCCAACACATCAACAATTGGTGCACTGAGATCACGTTCATCCTCAATTATCATATTATGCATGATAATGCATGCAGATATTATATCATGTAACACATCTTTTTTCCAAAATCGTGTTGGCCCTGCAACAATTGCAAAGCGTGATTGCAGAACTTCGAATGCACACTCCACGTCTTTTCTGTAAGCCTCTTGTCTAATTACAAAGTATTTTTTCTTTCGGCCACAAGGCTTATGAATAGATTGTACTAGAGTGGACCATTTTGGATATATACCATCGGCTAAGTAATATTCCATATTATATTCTTTTCCTTGAATAACATAATGTGCAGGAGGAGCAATACCTTGAGTCAAATTAGAAAATAAATGTGATAACTCCAGCACATTTATGTCATTATTAGTACCGGGCATACCGAAATATGCATGTCATATCCAAAGATCATCATCGGCTACAACTTCAAGAATAATAGTTGGTGATCCACTACGTCCTGCATATTGTCCGGCTCAACCCGTAAGACAATTTTTCCACTTCCAGTGCATACAATCTAGACTACCTAACATTCCCGAAAAACCTCAGCTATGGCCAATATGGAGTAGCCTTGCCTCGTCATTAGCATTAGGTGATCTAAGATATTAGGCTGAAAAAATTTCAACCATAGCACGACAAAATCTCTTTAATCTTTCAAGTACAGTTGACTCACCTATTTTTATATACTCATTAGTTGCATCGGCCGCCACACCATATGCCAACATCCGGAGCACGGTAGTTGTCTTCTGTAGAGTTGATAGTCCTGATCTTCCAAGGCCGTCAAGTCGTTGTTCGAAGTATTGATCATGACGTTTGACTTCGTCAATTATACGAAGGAATAGAGGTCGAGACATTCGATAACGAC
>JAOWAN010000005.1:16721598-16745729 GCA_028566635.1 Lobelia cardinalis
TGGATAAATTTTTATCCAAACGGCCTAGAGTTTCCGTGGGTTCTTCTAGTTCTAGTGCAAGTGTTGGGAATGAAATTTGTCAACATGTATTTGTTTAAGTTTTTTATAGATTCGAACCGTCTGTTTCATAAACCGACCCGAAAATTTTTTTCGGGGGCGCTGCCCCCGAACCCCCGTTGTTTTTCGCCCCCCCCAAAAAACATTCCTGGATCCGCCCCTGGTGACTAGGTTGTTGTCATGATTTATATCTATATAAATGTCTGTTGAGTGTGGGTACTCCAAAAAACGCTCATTAATATTTAACTAGACCTCTTTGGAAGATAATTAATGTGATTCACTAGTTATCTTAGTTGTAACTTGTAATCTAAATTCACGCCAGATGTACTCCCTCCGTTCCGCAATAGAGGACCTTTTAGAAATTAAAATTTGTCCCATAATAGTTGTCCTTTTAGGATTTCTAGACTTTTTTTATTCATATTTTCCTATCTCT
Organism: Lobelia cardinalis; assembly: GCA_028566635.1. Lineage (NCBI taxonomy): Eukaryota > Viridiplantae > Streptophyta > Magnoliopsida > Asterales > Campanulaceae > Lobelia > Lobelia cardinalis. Next base: position 16,722,089 of record JAOWAN010000005.1, read on the forward strand.
TATCATCAATAAAAAGGCATTATTTAATAAGAGTGAATTTGTCAATATATATTACTCCTTAATAAGTGTGCACAAAACTAAAAGGTCCTCTATTGCGGGACGGAGGGAGTACGTAGCATTGCTCTTTTGGTTCAAAAGTGCGCCAAAATTATGAAAAAGAAGAAATTCCCAAAATGAGCCACAAAAATTTTAGTAATACCCAACGCATTATGTAAGTTAACGCTCGGTATCCCTAAAACTTTTCTCATTCTTCCCACTTTTGGAAGAATTTCAATTTTGATATGTGCTCCCTTGGTTAACTTTTGTGAATGTGGTCCTCAGTAAGATGAATTCATTCTTACTTAAGTTACATCACAGCTCTCAACTGTATTTTACAATAAGCTCAAATTATGTGCTTTTGGCAATAATATTTGAAGTTGGTACTATTCCCTCCTTCCCAAAAAGAGAGTCACAAATTGTTTACGATCAGGAACAAATTGTGATACTCATTTTGTGTTTGAGACAGAGTTTGTATGTTACTTGATATATTTTCATGTACTAGCGAAATAGGAATACATATCTGAACCCCAAAAAGGAACTGGTTGGAGCTCAATTTAAATCAGCTTGAATTCTGAACTCTACAGGGCCAAATTTGTGGCTGGAATTCCATGTCTGCTTGTTGAACTTTTTAATGGGACAGAAGTTGAAAATGTTAGCACTAAAATGAAACTGATTGAGCTCAACGAAAATTAACTTAAATTCCTAAGTGTAGTAGTAAATTCATGGCTTGAATTCTATGTGAGATTGTTGAAAACTTTTTAATGGAACAGAATTTGAAATAATCAACATTAATATGCATATGTGTGCATATTGCAGTGAAAACAGGTTCGTCGGTGACAGGAGCTGCTTGGGGGAAGGTTAATTTAAGAGCCAAGGCTATGACAGAGGGTGGGTTTGAGTCTCTTTACAAGCAGATATTTCCTCCAGCAGAGCCAAATGAGACGCTGATCAAGACATTTGCTTGTTATCTTTCCACTACAACTGGCCCTGTGGCGGGAACCCTCTATCTCTCAAATACCCGCGTGGCCTTCTGCAGTGATCGCCCCTTATGTTTCACTGCTCCATCTGGCCAAGATGCTTGGCACTACTATAAGGTAAGTCCACCGTCTTCACTATCCCTACAGGATTTGCAAATTTGAATATACAGTGAAAAATAGGATTAGGTGAACTTTGAAATATGGAATTTTGAGCTTCTTCTGCATGATATTACTTGCTTAACGGTGGTAGTTACTCAAAGTTGATACTATCAAAGTCTAATGATGACGAAACATTGATAATGATGCCCATATAGCTGCCTATTTTGATGCCATGAGTCTATGGATTGGAACAGGTAATGATCCCGTTGGGGAATATTGGTACGGTGAACCCCGTGATCATGCAAGATAACCAGTTAGAGAGGTACATTCAAATTGGCACCATTGATGGCCACGACTTTTGGTTTATGGGATTTGTGAATTTTGAGAAAGCTTCTCATCATCTCTTAAGCAGCGTATCAGGTTTCAGGGCACATGAAATTGCAGCATGACTGATTGCTAGCTATTAAGATGGCTCATGGCTGCATTCTCTTCCTCTGGTTTGTGGTTAGTTATGTAGTTTATGTACACTACACAGGTTTTGATTAGGGAACCTTTTTCGTATATCATTCAGATGGTAATAAACTTGTTTCTCGGAATTTGGAATAGTCATCATGTTGTAATATTATCAAAATCAAGCACACATAACTAAAATGAGAACATTCTAAATTTTTTTATTTTGTCGTTTCATAGGAGCAAAAATGGATATATACTGATAAGTCGGAGTAGAGTACATCCCACCAACATACACCAGCCTACTCAATACGTATAAAACAAGAACAGTACCCATACACCAGCCTAACTAATAAACATAAAACAACACTTGACCATTCGAGGTACAGCGAAACAAAAGACACCTTCAACACTAGAAGACATTTTACACCCAGTTATGCTAGAAGATCAGAGGTAGCTTCCACAACACAAAAACCTGTCAGACCCATTATATTATCTGGGTCCATGGACCATAACAAGTGCCCAACGATTGATCGGTCCGTACCATATGGCTTATTGCCAGGGTAGCCTAGCCAGCTTACGTGCTGCGAGATCCTTTACGTACCTGACCATTGCTCTATATTACTGTGGATACACAAGTGCTACGTATTGTTTCCAAAAGGTCTCCTCACAGTGGCAATAGTTGTTGATTACTGCTCTTAGAGAAATCATTTGTGTGGATTGATAAATGTAAAAAATTATGTAACAGTAACCAATAAAAAGAACATCTAAAAGAGCAACTAACTTATCGATGGGGCTGTCTGATTCTTAGTCCAGCACCCTTGGCTTGGGACCACATTACTAATTCCCTAACTGAGAAGGTGCATTTTAGGCTGCTCCTGATTTCTTTTAAATAGAAAGTTTGCAATGATCTGTTCAATCCGCAAGTAAAGTATCATGGCTGGAGGGATACAGAAGTTGCACAGAATTTTGCCGAAGTTGCATCTGCAAGCAACCAGTGCACAAGAGAAGATGGGATGTTAGCAATAATCTGGACTCTGTTAGTGTGGTTAATGAAACTATTGGGGTATCGAGTGTAACATCTTCATAGTTAGAGGATATGAGCTGTTTCTTTTCCGTTAGTTCGTTATCTTCTTCTTCCTCATGTATATAAACATGTGCTGATCATTGTCAAGAATTAAGATTGATTAATCAATACAATATTTCTCTCAATACCTTGAAATTCCTCTATTATCATGGTATTAGATACCATTCGATTCTCACACTTCCGCGCTTAATCTTTGGAAATTACTTCCAGATATGAAATCCTTATCAAAATTCCTACCTTCGTATGTCCTTTTCACTGAATTCCGTTTTTATGGCGATTGATGACGATTCTGGTGTTCATGCCGATAATCATGATGATCGAACCATTAATCCCAGTGACGAATATGATCTTGCAGAGGTAAACTTAATCTTACCTTCATCTCATCTTATGTATCTGCATCCCAATGATACTCTTGGCATGGTCCTTGTTTTTGAAACCCTAGACGGTCGAAATTATACTCAATGGCTTTGCTCAATGATGCTACATCTGGCTGTGAAGTTCAAATTAGGCATTATTTCTGGTGAACAGAAATGTCCTCGATCAAATTCCAAGTATTTTGCTCATTGGCAACATTGTAATGAAATGGTTATAGGATGAATTTGAACTGTCTCATCTGAAATTCGTGCTAGTATTGTCTACATTAAATTAGATGAAGATGTATGGGAGTATTTAGCAACTCGATTCACTCATGAAAATGCACCACAGGTGTTCAATTTGAAAAAGGAGTTGACTCAACTCACTGAGAGATCTCTTTCAATTTCTGCTTGTTTCACTAAATTTAGGTCATTGTGGGATGCTATTGACAATCTCACAATTGTTGTCAAGTGTAATTGTGAGGCTGCTGCCTCTCAACAAGAGCAACATGATTTACAAAACTTACACAGTTCTTGATGGGGCTCAATGACAGATATGCTCACACTGGGAGTGCTATTTTATCTATGAATTCCCTTCCTACCTTGCCTAAGGCCATTTCGATGCTTGAAAATGATGAAGGCAATTAGGTCTCTCCTATCCACTTTCCTTTGATATTACTAGTGCACTTCTCTCTAAGACTAGGTCATATCCTTCTAAACCTAGTGATCATTGTGTGATCATATCCTTCCGAAGCATATCTCCAGTGTGATCATTGTGGTGGAAATGGCCATTTGAAGGATACTTGATTCTGTATTAAGGGGGTTTCCAGTGGCATCCTCTTCTTTGACTTGCTCCAAATCCTACAAAAATGCCCAAGAATTTGAAGCTTAAGCCAACAGTGAATGCTACTACTGCATATGAGAATTATGCTATGGTCATTGTTGCGGAGACTTCAGGTCTTTCTGCAGCTCAGTATCAAGATCTCTTGGGTGCAATTGATTCTTCATTTGAGCGGTCAATATGTCTGAATGCTATGTAGGTACTTCCGTGATACGGGTCGAGAGCCACAGCAGGAAACTGAGACGGAAGAGGTGGTCCGTAGAAGTTCTCGTACGAAAAGGAATCCTAAACACTCGGAAGATTTTGTCCGCTGATTTACTTACTCGTATTAGGATTTGTGTTATTCTCCTTATTTCCATTTATGTTTTCCTTTATGTTTTGGACTTGGTGCTTAAGTTAGGACTCTATATGTATTAAACAAATACCCTTATTTTGGGGGATTATGAATAACAGCTTTAATGTTGCCTAAGAATTCTTTTCTCATCCCTTGTTCTGGAGATTGCGGCCTCTCGAAGCGTTGCGAAGGATATCACCAGGTATCATTGGTGCTTTCATCATGACCTCAACATCGAAGATTAGCGATGATGTGATTCGCCAGTTGATTGAGTCTGTTGCGAAGATGGAGGCGACCTTCGCTGCCAGATTTGACACGTTTGAAGGTCGGTTGTCGACGACGGAAACCAACGTTCGAGATCTCCGCGTCGAAGCTCAAGCAACAATTGAGACGTTGGCTTCTCAGGTTCACACGCAGAGGGAGAAAGCTGAAGGGAAGCAGCCGGTTTTCGCAGGCAAAGGTTTACTGCAGAAACCACCCTAGGCTTCGCGTGACCGTGACAGCGAGGGCTTTTCCTAATGTTGTTAGTTCATTGCATCACGTTAATATTGTCATACATACCACAGATTGAATCATAGATTCTGGTGCATTTGATCATATTACAACATATTCTCATCTTGTTAATCTTATTCCTGTTAACTCTATCATTCATCTTCCCACAGGTCAAACCACTCCCATAACTTACAAAGGCACAGGTCATTTAACCTCTCAAAGCACTCTCTATGATGTTCTTATGTTCGTCACTTTAAATACAACCTTTAGTCAGCTAGTAAGGTTGCTTCTCAAAACAGTTTTTATGTTATTTTTTCTTCCGATGTCTGTTTTTCAGGACCTTTTAACCAAAAACATGAGGGGAATTGTAAAACTAGTTGGTGGTCTCTATAGGCTATGTATGCCTTCCTCATCATCCCCTAATCCTCAAAGTTATCTCAAATTCTTTTGTGCTGTGACATCATAGATCGGGACATTTTCCAGTCAGGTCCTTGCATAATTTTCCTTCAATATCCTGTAATAAGTTTACAGGTTCCCATGATAATGTAACTAACTTCCCTTTCCATGGCTCCTCGCTCAATTCCGAAACTAAAACCCCAAGTCCAACAGAAACCTCCATTGGAATCCCCATCATACACCCCCCCCCCCCCCCGGAAACATCACAAACTGTCTAACAATTTTTCAACTTCCCCTTCTAGCTAAATCATCCACCATCCGCTTCCATTTGAAGTCTGCCACTTCTCCACCAACCCCATCATATAACGAAGCATTAATCTCATGCGGCAGCAATGCACCTGCCGCAATTGTCGCCTTTCGAGCCTTCACCTTCTCCAAGTACTCCTCGAACCTCAACTTATCATGCTTCAAAAACTTCTCCTCGTAGTTCTTCATCGCTAAGGAAGCCACCCTATTGTAAGGAATTGAACCCCAGTCATTTGCACCAATATAAATCCCCGGCAACTGGAGCGATTTCTTTTGAAGGCACAAGAACCTCTTCCTCAGTCGGTCACGAACGCGATAAGCATAATGAGCTTCCTCAAGAACTTCATCTTCTTCGCAATGCTCTCGCAGAGGAGAATCGACTTGTCAAAGGAAGAATTGAGGGAAGGACACCATTTTGCTGCCAAGCTGATCTTTCTAAGCTCCCCATATTTCAAAAATTCCGTATCCAGTTCAAAAGATCCGAAAATATATCTGTAATGCACTCGTGTAAGAATCTATAGTCCGAATCACACCTACATTTTGCATTGCCTTTTTAGCCATTGCAAATCTCCTTTCGTTCCTTTGTTTACTCGCATTTTTCTTTTCCACATCTAAAATTAAGCTGCTAAGCCCCCTAAAGCCAATCGATGTAAACCTCCTCCATCCTAGGGTGAACATGATCCTAGGGAATCTCATCCATGGCCTCCCTACGGTCCTCCCAGATGCTCAAATGTGCTTCTTTGGCCTTTCGACGGACATAAGCACCTTCTAGAAGTCGGAAAAGAATCTCCGGCAGGTCCTTAAAATAACCAAAATCTGCCATAGGGCCGACATTACATGCTAAGGTCTTAGGATGGTGCTTGTGCAGCCACAATGCGACCGTGTAGTACCCTTGTCTGTTTTTTCCGGTTCGCGGGAGATTACATATCAGCTTGAGTGAGGTGAGGGGGTTGTGGTCCCAAGCAAGACGGAGGTGTTCTGTCAGAGTGTCAGGAACGACATGGAAGAAGAAGTCGATGCACAGGTTGCCGGTGATGGGAAAAACTGCAGACAGTCATTTTTTCCGTGGCCAGTGCAGAGGGTGGTATTTGGGACCTGATCATCCGTTTTAGGGGTAAGGGGTGTATTTCGGGCAGGCCAAGGAGCTGGGAATTAGGATTAGGCGCCATATTAGGATTTGAAATGGTGGCTAGGTTGATCGCCTCAATGTGAACACTAAAGAACGGAGCATCATAACAGTACATCTATGCAATGGGTTTGTTTATACAGCGGACTACCAAAAAAAAAATTATGAAAAAAATTGTAAGTATCGGACAAACGTGTGAACTAATTGTATCTTAGTTATATTTTTTGGGTATAGTATAAATAAGATATGAAGATACAACGAAAATGTAATAAGATACAACAAAATATTACTAAGATACAACAAAAATGTATACGATATTTTTGGTATATAGCTGCTCATTTTTATATATATATATTGATGAATTTCTATAACATAATTCTAAGCTCCCACAATACAGTTCTTTACAGATGGGATCCTTTCTATTCTCTATATTGAGGCACTAACCACAAATTCTGGTACGTAGCAAACGTTCCAAACGGTGAGGTGTGGCTGCACAATCTCCTACAGAAGCACAGCGTAGTAGCAACAGCAACATTCCTCCAAAATGCAGCAGCAGCAAAGGGCAGCTAGGCTGCAAAAATCGTCACTGAAGATGCTAAATGGAACAAACGAGATGTTTCTTTTCAGCTTTACTAAAATCGTAACCTTATTTGCAATCTTTTTACAAAGAAACACGCAATAAACTAAAGCAAGCTTTTATCATAATGTTGAGATGATCTGACAATTTGTCTGAAGCCAAAGGTGAGACACAACGATTGGCCATTCAGTTTCAGACCAGCAGCTTTAGAAAGCATAACATGCATGTATCAGTATTAGCCTTCACTCCATCCCATAAACTACACGACCAAGATTATGCAGTGGTTTACTCGCTCTAATTGATTCAATTTACTGTATGGAGAAAGTCAATGCCTATGATCAAACAAAACCAACGCCTTCCAGCCGTACCCAAGGAGGCTACAGACAACCAAAACGGCTCACGTGATCAAATGAAAGCAAAGCCTTAAAGCTAAACCAAAGAGCGCTGCAGACAACCAAAATGGCTGCATTATTTTGCAAGTCGTCGTGACATTGGAGAATTTACAGTTAAATAAAAGGCCTCATCTCACATGAAGATGAAATGGGGTTAAATGTGAGAGAAGACGATATTTACTTGGGCATTATCAGTTTACAACACAGACTTTTTGTTATTTTCTAATTGCCTGAATGACGGAGTCAAAATGCAAGAGTTGTGATGGATAAGCGCAAAAGTGGTGGAACAGATTTCATTCATACGCAATCACTCTTGTTATACCCCGGCAATTCTGCGGTCATTCTTCATTAAGCAAATTTGTCAAGAATAATTCAGGCCATGTGAAATAAAAGATGACACATGGATGAAGAAGTTGAGGAAAACTTAGAGAAGAGTCAAGCCAGGAAAAAGATCAAGGAGTTCAACAAAGAGTTTTTTTCAAATTTATGGGAAGAAAGTCTTTAAATTATCATGTGTAGGCCTAGAACAATAACGAGGTGAGACAAAGTATAATGTCATCTACACAATTTGAATTTTACTACATGTAACTTCACATATAAAGTCAATTTGAATTTTACTACATGTAACTTCACATATAAAGTCAACAACTCAATGCATGCGGGATACATTTCCTTTCGCAACAACTCAAACGCTTGTTTTTCTCCAAACACAACCCAAGTCAAGAAAGATAATTTACCTCGCCTTAAGTATTTTTCACATCGATTAACAAAAGAGTATAATGAAGAATCCAAACTAAAGCAAGTTTCTTAGGTAGTAAATTTTAAATGCATCAAGAATGGTATAAGTCTGTATAGCGATATACTTTTGATATCGGAGAGAGTAAATAAAAATGCATGTTTCAATTTCAGAGAGTTGATTACTTACGCTTAAGGCAATATTGAAAGCTTGAAAAGTGAATGCAGTTTCAAAATTAAGTTGAAGACAGGATATGTACAGAGAACCCAGTAAATACATTATCCAATACATGAATAATCCAGATAGAAGAACAAAGTAAAATACTCTTCAATAATTATATTACACCAGTCCTCCGAAATAAAACCAATAGAAACAGGACCGCAATGTTGATATAACTTATAGGGCAGCAACCTGACAAAAAAAAAAAAACCCATCATTTCACCTTCAATGCCAACAAGAATTATATTACAACTAATTTTGCACCAGGAGGAAGCTTCTTTTTAAGCTGCATAGCCGCTTTTTTTGCATGGTGCATTTTCTCGGTTTCCATGAACTCCCACACCAGCATCGATATACATGGAGCTGGTTTGCGACGATCAAATACCATCTTCTCCACTTTGACGAAACTCTCAATCAAGAATGTGACGAGCTTAAGCTGACCTGCTTCTCCTTCAAACCCGAGCACTTCTACTACCTTGACGCCTTCATGGGACAATCTAGGCCCATTCATCTGTCTCTCGGTGATTAAAGGTTTACTTTGCAACTGTGCCATAAGAACAAGAGGATGAAAAATATGGAACACTGAAGTGAAGGTGACACCTACAGTAACCATCTCTCTCTAGAAAAGCCAAAATCCAATTGGTGGCCACAAGAATAATGCAAATCCCACATTAGAGTCCTGCAATGTAAATCAGCCCCAACGAAGTCCACAAGTGTGTCCCATTTTAGTACTCCACGTAACGGTTTTTGTCACACACCTCATGCATAACTAAAGGGAAAATGTGACTTTCATTCTCCCGGCTTTCTGAAAGTAAAAAAAGGCACCACATGCAGAATGTTGGGTAGACAACAAAAGTAGCATGTGCTCTTCAACTTCAGTCATGCGAGATGCACATGGCTAAAATCGTCAGATCCGCATGGCACTCGTCTCGTTCAGTATTGAAGTTATACAACAATTTACTTGTGGGATTTCGTTGGAACAGACCAAATGAAATTCCAGGACCCTATATGGGAATCAGACTACTTGTGGGCACCAACTAGTAGTTTAATGACTTAGATAATCTATTTGTAAACACAAGAGCATTTCAACAACCATGAATTTATTTAGCCCTTCAAACTCTAGCAATGAGGGCAAGTGACACAATGTGCAATCATTAACCTACGGAACTTAAGCATGATAGCGAAAAAGGCACATTAACCTTCTAAACTCAAAATGTCGAAAGTTAAAAATCAATCACAAAAAAACAACCTAGCATTATTTTCTTTTCAATTATAGAGTTATATGTTGTTTTATTTTACTTTTGTTGGAAGAAATTCTTGATCACTAATATTACAATCAGTGCTACCACTTGTAGTAAAAGCTAAAGCTACTAGTAGAAACTCGAGTAATTCCTTGAGAATGGCATCGCATACCCCTGCAGCCACATACGGTGTGTTCAATTACTGGTTAGTAGCACGTTCGGTTGTAAGGTTTGATAGACTAGCTACCATAAAGACTCAACAAACTCCATCAACTATATCCACCAAACTTCAATTATGCGAGCCTAACTCTAAGATCAAAAGTTATGATTAGCGCTATCACTTTCACTCATAAGCTTAAAGTTGCTAATTAAGAGGTAACGAGTTCCCGAAAATGGCAACAAAGCCTGGAATACAGGTGGGCAAAAAGAAAGATTCAACAATCAATTCTCATTGGCTGCCCTAAGAGCCTTCAAATAAAAGACCTCGCGCCCTCAGAAAAATATCAAATGCTACGATCACTTCAACTAAAAGCTAAAGGCAGTTCAATGTACCAAACTAAGTGGCAGGAGGACTATCAGAAAGACCAAACAATCTCCTACTATTAACAATACCAAGGGTGTGTTTGGACGATGGGTTTATTTTGTCGATTTTGGAGAAAATTGATTTCTGAAAAAGTAGTTGATTTTTTCACGGTTCATTCTGAATTTTTTGTTACTAAAATGCCCTTACTTTCCTTACAAAATTACAGTATTCGCCCCATTAGATTACTGTTGCACTGACGCCTCTATCCAGAAAGGACCTGCCCTATCCACCAACCTCTCGCCTCATCCCTCATCTTTCCGTAAAAACTCGCCCAAAACTATAAACCTCTCCCCCTCCCTCCTCTCTCATCTCAATACACTCTTCTCCTTTACACAGATCCGGAGTAACTGCAACTATCCATCCTCCTCGCCTCCCATTACCAGCGACTAAATCAACACCCACTGCCGGCGCCATCTTTGTCATTAGTGCCCACACCGCATCTCTCTCCTCCCCATATCTGAGTTGATTGAGGAACCCCAACAACACCTGCACATTCGGCGTCCGCTACTGTTGTTACCGCTGCCACCAACCGCCATCTCTCTCTCTCTCGCTACCCAGCGATGGTGCATAAAAGAAGTCTTGTTGCTGCTGCTTCATTGGTGCCATCGAAGCTAAGAGGTTGGAAAGAAGAAGGAGCATGAAAAGTTTGGATTAGAAAGGAAAGGAAAGAAAAATGAGAGGGCTATGATTTTGGGTGTTTGTGGGCATGGGTGAGATTTTTAGTACAAGAAAATGGAGGAGATAATCTCATTTTTACCATTTTTTTACTCCCTGGTGGGTTCTTGTGGTAGAGGAGGCGGCGGCGAGACTGGAGTTTCGCGGGGTGAATGAGTGAAGATGGGGATTCAGTGGGGGTTGTGTTTCTGCTGGTGGTGGGGATGGCAAGCTGTTTGTGACGGGAATGTATGGTGGGGATTCAATGGGGGAATTGCAAGTGGGCTGAAATTTTTTATTTGGGTTTGGAAGAAGAGTTTTTTATGAAAGAGAGAGGAGTGGGGTTAAGGAAGAGAGCAGATATTGTCACATGGGTTTTATCTCTCTAAGAACATGGAGAGAGAAATGGCAGATGATATAAATCTTAAAGACAGTAAAAGCTGACAAGCGGGATAGAAGATAATGAAATTATAATATAAAATATTAATGTTTTGAATTTTAATATTTAAATATTAAGATATAGGGGTAGTGGTAAAATAGTAGGTGTGTAAGGAAAAATTGATGAAAAATTGGATAAAAACCTAGGTAGTGAACACGATTTTTGTTTTCAAAATCATGAAAACCCAAGGGAAGAACACGCCCCAAGAGACTTCAATTCATGATATCACTTCCATACAAAATGTTAAGATTAGAGTTACACCGGAATCATCATCATAAAAGGCACACCGTGGCCCAAAGCTCACCCGAACAAGCAAGATCATCCTCGGCCAAACACATAATATCACTCATCAAAAAAAGGACCTCCGTAATTAACTACAATTCGCTCATTCACACCTTTAGATATAAGGAGATAGACACAACGTCTTGAATTAAAGGCAAGAACTCTTAATATTCAAAGATAAACACAATTACCAGTTGATTTGATTTCCTGAGAGTTTAATCTAATTTTCCAAATTGGAACCCTCTCAAAATGGAGAACACCCTTCACGTCTCCGTCTTGGCCGACATTGATGGAGGAGCTATTGAAGGTAATCCAAGGTTAAGTGGGAATGGGAAATTGACAGGCAGGATTGCATTCATTATAACTATTAACAGAGTGCTGAACTAGCACCCACCCTAATCCTTATCTCCTACTGAGTCATCATGGATTATGAGCTACAGAACCACCGCAAATAGAAACCATAATGCCACTGCAACAGGTTACTCTCTGCCACTAAACCCATATTTAGGGAGTAACTAACGCTTCAAATGCTCTGCCATTCCCTCCTTTGTCAATGCCGGTTGTGAAATTCAAGTAAGCTTCAGTGTATCAATTTGATCTGGTCACTAACACCAATTATTGAAACCTGAGAGTTTAATGATAGTGAACTTCAAAGCACCTTTGTTCTACTTTAAGACCAACACCCAGTGGCAATGACATTATAGAGATTGTAGTACATGGGACAGGTGATGCGGTCATTCTAGCGAACGAAAGTAATGGCAGTTAAAGGGAAGGGTATCTGTGAAGGACAAGTCTCATCTGTAAAGCAGGTTTCGGGTTTAAGGAGTCGGAGGTAACTATGTATAGATTGATACAATGTTCAATGCAACGAGGCTCTTATGCAACATAAAGAGATTGGAGGACAGTGATTTTCACTTTGGTTAAGATTAAATTTGCATGTTTTGTTTGATTAGTTCTTTAGTATGATCCGTAGACCCTTTGCACCGAAATATTGTAGCATTGATATTGTGCTTTAATAGGGCCATTCTAGTCACTCCATATGCCTCCATTACTATAAACCCCACATAAAGCTTGTATCCCTTAACAGGTAACACCTATAAGCAGAAGGATGTTTTCGTCAAGAAAAGGACACGCAGGCAATCCCGGAAAACATGAAATGACAAGGGGGTTCTTCTATTTAATCCAAAAAAGGCTTAAGAAAATAGCCCTCCAAGAGGAGGTGCTGCCGTTACCATTTTTGTTATATTATAGTTTACTACAACCAGTGGCGGAGCTAGGAAAGTCGTGAGGGAGGAGCGAAATATACGGGAGTTCGGGGGCAGCGCCCCCGAAAAAAAAATTTCAGGTCGGATTATGAAATGGACGAATCGGATCTACAAAAAACTTAAACAAATACATTTTCACAATACCAAAAACATTAATAATAGAAGAAAAAGTAGTCAAATTTTACTATTACATTTAAGTAGCACTAAATTTAGTGTTCCAAACCCTAAAACTCGGCCAGCCATGGGAGAGCGGAACCGGACGAATCGAGCTCGGATGACGACCCTAACCGAAGGAATTTCCGGCGCGGGGGAGCGGCCGCTGCCTCCGGCTCCCCCCTGGCTCCGCCACTGACTACAACGGTCTTCCAGATGTGTGTTTTATAAGTACTCCGAAACTTAGAATATTGATAGGAGGGTAGAATACGAAGCTAGCTTCAGTGACGAGTAAACATTCACATTACGACTGCTTCACGTACAAGAAAGTGGAGAGATTCAGTTAACATGGGAAAATCAAGGTTGTTACGCTAATCTTAATTGCGGGTTGCAAACAAAGCAAGGTTGACCTTTGATACAATTTTTTAATTGGCCAAAGGTAGGATGAAGAGGAATGAGAGGAAGAAAGAGACGTAGGAGTTTGAGTCAAGGGGATTTGGATTTTCAATTTTGTTAATAATTTTACTACAAATAAAATAATTAATCAAAGTATATATTAAATTAACATGGCACAGATTTGATTTTAGAGTGGAAATAGAGTGGTAACACTAGAGTCCAGAGGATTTGGTGCCACATTAAGCTACTCCGTAAACCAAGAAATAAGGCAACCTAATTTGGGGTTGTATGTGTGTGTGGGTGTTGGGGGGGGGGGGGTGCTCAACCTAATTTGTTTTCTCGGCCTATTTATATTTTGCGCCTTCCTTTTACCAGTGAGCTCACCTGGCTTGCACGCATAAAATAAATATTCAACACTACATGCTATGCTTGAAACTTTACCTCCAGTGTGCATTTCTGCAAGGCAGGAGAAACCTTTATCAGGGAAAGCCACCCAAAGAAGATTTCATCACTACATGCAACAATTTGCAATGATAAATGCTTGAGATTCGGTAAATGAAGAGATCGGAGGTATTCCACATTTACCTGAAAGATAACCCAAGTTTACAAATGTGAACTTATAAGAAAATAACAGAACAGAAATGGGGAAAACATGTTAGTTTGTAACACAAACCTGACTACGCATATCAATTCTCAACTTGAGAAACTCGAGCTGGACATGATAGCTAGAAAACATGCAAAAGGCATCCATTGATGGCTCAGGCCTCCCCCCACCAAGAGTCAGATCAACAAGCTTCGACATTTTCCCAAAATGCAATGCTTCTTTGATAGCATAGTACTTAAGTGTCACGATATTTGGAGCATTGATCTCAACATGTTTCAACCCAAATAACACATATATCTCTAAGCACTTTAACTGGATAGCAGACTCAGGAACTACTAGACTTACAAGATGCCTTGATATGGACACGGATAATCTCTCAAGGAGAGGACAATTGCATAGAAAGTACTCAAGAAGTTCGCCGGTTAAGTTCACAAAACTAAAGCAGACTTCGGTTAGGAACTTCAAATTGGATGATATATTAGGGATTTCAAGACAACTTGCCCGGAAAGCATAACTATCATTCTGTTGCCAGATCATTCGGTGCAAGTTAACCTTGAGCCTCTGAACTTTTTTTGAAATTGCAAACTGAATCCATCTATCAATATCGCTAGTAGAAGTTCGATCCAAATTAAGCCAAACACTAAACTCGTCAATTGAGTCACCTTGGTGGGAGTCAACGACTTTGTTTAACCTCGTCACATACTTAGACCTCTCCGTTTGCAGAACTGCTTCCGAGTTACCGTAACGAGGCATCTCTGAAGCCTCAAAATTTATAGTTCGAGCAAAAAATTTCCACAGATGCATCCACCTCTTTGACAGAACACTAGTGCCTACTGCTTCCTTGAAAGTCAACCGAGACAAAATGGAACCAAGTAATTCATCCGGTAGCATGCTAATCCGATCTGTGGCACATCTGCCCAGCTAATAATCCAATTATTTGCAATTAGTATGCAATGAAGGAGGACATGTCAGCGTAGTAAAGTAACAAATATGTTGTAGCTTACGAGTGCTAAACAAAGGGTAACTAAACTAGCATACGGAGGATTATACACATGGGGAAGATGTTGTCCTTAAATAAAAAAAAGCAGCGGATTATTCAGATTATTTGAACTTTGGTCGATGAACGGCTGATGCATTTCAAGCATCTGCCTCAGATACATACTTTTGTTGGTGAATATTTATGCAATCAAAGATCCAAAGGTACATATAACGTGTTGAATTTTGGAATAGCCACGTATTGCAAAAAGCAAAAACTTTAAGAACTTGGTTAGATAGTACATTTATGTAGAGCTTAATTTGCGTGAAGTGTAGTAATCCACTATCCGAAAATGAAAGATGAGTTCTTGTTTATTTTCTATAATTCTAGCAGACATGGTGATAAATAGAGAACTATGTGAACAAGAGCAAAAGAACCTTCTTCCATTTGGCAGGGGTTAATAGAGCAGGCTTCCTCTCTAAGGTTAGTTTTGCGGTTCCCATTGTCCTTGCTTTCCGCAAATTTGGTCTGAAAAAAGAAAAAGTGAGCAACTTTACAAATTTTGTTCTTTTTGGAAGAGCAATGTTGCAACTTCTTGATGAAAAGAACCAGAAAAAAAATCCCAGGACAGCAAAATCTTTCCGACCGACCCGAGGCAAAAGTTAAAAATCCAAACTTGTTAGAAATTACAGATATCTCAGGACATTGGATCAACATTAGGGTCTATAATTCAAAAAAAGGTGCGTGTGTAATCAAGCAAAATAACCAAAAAAAAAAAAAAAAAAAAAAACAGAAAAGACAGCTAAATAGTGCAAATTGATGGATAGAGATTGAGCAAAAGAAATTACCTGAATATCAATTTTCGATACACGAATAAATTAGTAGTACAAATAAATTAATAACTTAGGGCTGGCAAAGATCTTCAACCTGCCTGCCTACTCTTCAAATCTTCATGAAATTCAAACCCAGAACTTTAATTGGGGTTTAAGCGGATAGAGAGATTGAGCTGTGAAGAGAAAAGGGCAGATGGGGATTTACGGGCTTGCAACTGTGGAGTGGTGGGTGGCTGAGGAGGAGGAGGAGAAGGAATTAAAGAGCATTTGGATTCTTTTCAGCTCCTAGATGAGAGCGAGAGATATATCTTTAGTTATTGGATTGTTTACAAAAGGAAAGGGAAGAATATTTCGGAGGTAAGACCATTCCGATGCCCGCCCCCTTCCAGGAAAAAAAATTCTTCCCCCCTAAAGTAGCCACCTAAATTCACGTAACCCCCAGCACCCAAATTGGCCCATATAACACCACATCCCACCAAATCAATCCAGCCCACCCCAGGCCATTTCGAAGGCCAATTTCGGTCGCAGCTCGGTTTAGCAAGATATATTAGAGGGGCAAAAGGGCAGTTCACCAAAAAAAAAAAATTGGCTCCCCTTCGCTTTGAATACCCACTGCCACAAATTCATGGCGGACGAAATCTCCACCAACCCCTCCGAACCATAATCTCCATCTCTTTCCCTCCCAACTTCTGCTCCCACACAACACCCAATCTCCCTCGCACAGAGATACAATGTTAAAGTCTAGGTCCTTCTCAAAATCAATTGACAATGAAAGGAGTAGCCCAGAATCCTTATTAAGTGTTGGTGAGACTTGTTTGTACCCAATGTGGGATATTGTCTCAATAACAAGAACTTAGGAGGCAACGCCTTCTCCACCCCTCTCAACTCCGTCCAAACATCCCTCTCCACATCGTACCCTCGAATCTTTCCGAAGAAATTACAAGAGTACCATATACCACCAACCATCGCTACTCTCCCCCTGTACCCCAAATCGTGTCCTTTACAAACACTCACACCTACACTCCTGCACCCACCAACTCCCAAAACATCATAAACCGACCCACCAAGATTCGTCATCTCATAAATATTCCTACCCAAAACCGGGCTAGAATGCATCCACTTCTCCTTCACCTCCATCGGGCTCGCCACTGTGGTCCAAACCTGGGTCACCGGATCAAAAACCTCAGTGCAGTTCATTGACCGAGCCCAATTATCAACCACACGACCCCCCTTCACATAAATTTTACCTTCCACCGTCTCCGCTGTAGCGAATTTCCTCCCAGCCCTCATTTTAGGTCCAACTTCCCACCCATTTTACCTTCCCACCCATATTTTTAGGTCCAACTTCCCACCCATTTTAGGTCCAACTTTCCAAAACCATACACTCGTTCGGAACGAGTGCGTCGAGACCTCTCCTCTTTTTACCTTGTCTACTTGAGGCGACTCGAGATGCCTCAGTTTGATAGTAGCTCGACTGCAATTTAAAGTTTTTAAAATGTTATATTTCACAAATATAAAAAATTGACATGTTTTAAATTTATAAAATATTAGTGTGTGACACTATGCATGAAGATGAAAGATTGTCAGTTTATATATAATTATATATGTTGATCGGGTAGCCCTGAATATAACAAACTGAAAAATACGATAAAAAATACATGGTCAAAATTATTATAATTTTAAACTAATATTATTTAAAGCATTTAATGAAGATTATACTTTGTTATGCCTTTTTCATAAGTTTAGTAGAAACATACTGAATCACTTTAGCCCTTCTTAATAAACATATAATTTTATTCAAAAAATTAAAATTACTGAATCAAATGTATTACATTCATTTAATAAATCATTGAAAAACAAAATATATTACAACAAAACTCTTATTTTTCACAACAACCCAACTATATTTTTGAATAATAAACTCAAACCTAGTTAGTAATTTATTTTGTATTATAAAAACTAATTTATGATAGCTTTAAATAATTTACATTTAAGTATAGTTTTTAATTAAAATAAATTAATTAGCTTTAAGTATACTTGTAGCTTTAAGTTATTTTAATTATTTCTTAAACTGATACAAAATTAAATTATTTTGATTTATCTAGCCCAACCCAATTATAGCCCACAATGTAAAATTCAACCCAATTGACTATAGCCCACACCCACAAAAATAGGAAATTTCTCTATGCCTCTCGCTCAAGATAATTTCACGTCTCTGCCTCTCTCTTAGATCCGGCGCTTACCCTTCCCTCTTCCGATCGTCATTAGCCACTGTCGTCGCTCTTCTCTAGATCTCCTCGCCTCTCGCCACGCCCTCTCGATCTCAGTTCACACTTAACCCCTCAAAAAAACAATTCCTAAACTATCTACCACCGCCACCTCCCTCTCTCTTCTTACACCCAATTTTTTCTATGTTCTGCAAAAACTCATGGCATAATTAAGGGTCTCTCCTATTTGCATTTGTGTTGGCAAGGGTTTCTAAACGTCCCCAAATAAATTCAAGATTCCAAAGTATTTCTCCGACACATATAAGGTTCTCTCCTATTTCCTTTTTTTTTTTTCTTTCTATTTCTAAGTTTCTAATGTTTTCAAGTTTTCTTAAAAGAAACGAAAAAAAGGCCAAAAATGTAATTTTCTTTTTCTTTCTGCATATTAGTTTTTTCTTTCTGTTTTTTGTACTTCTATAGAACCAAACAACTGCCTACAATGTCTAAGACGATATGTGCAACTCCACGATGGTAGACAGCCTCCTTTCAAAAATTCCACCGCCATATTGGAATCAGACTCCACATAAACCTCCTGAAGATGTAGCTACTGAATCAAAGCCAACACATCTCGCAAAGCCATCACCTCTGCCATCATATTGCTACCCTCCTCGTACCTGCTCGAGAAAGCCACCACCATATCCCCAGCTTTAGACAGAAAACACCTCCTCCCATAGCCATGCCTTGAATACTAGACCCATCTGTATTAAGTTGAAACTGACACGCATTGTTAAAGTTCCATTTAATCCATTTCCCTTCCGTTTACTTATACGCTGAGCTCCTATTTGCAGCTGGTTTAACCATACATCATCATGCTTTGATAACGGCATAGAAGGCGCAAACATATAGAGAATATACTGAAGATGAATATTCACGGCCTTAATAATCATTGTCGAGCTAGCCATCACACCCTCAAACAAACTGGCGCAGCGAGCTTTCCAGATTTCCCACAAACCGGCAAGGAGAATACCCACCCTCAATGCCCCTACCTGATTAGCCACGGAACCTTGAAGCCAAGTGTTAAAGAGATGACCAATCGAATGGTAGCTAGTTATCATGTTATCGCGACCCGCGAAATGAACCCAAACTTCCTTAGCCCATTGAGACCGCAGAAAGAGATGATCAAGGGATTCCTCCTCATGATTCAAGGAGCAGCAATAACATTTTGACGCCATCTGGATACCTTTCGATTTAACCCTCAACTCAACCGCTACAGCTCCTTGAATCAACCCTCAACTCAAGGAGCAGCAATAACATTCAAGGTATTGCTGCTCCTTGAATGTATAGAGATACCTTTCGATTTAACCCTCAACTCAACCGCTACAGCTCCATACATGATTTTCCAAGCGAATGAGGATAAATTCATAGGCAGCCAATGCTTCCAAATCTTTTTGCACCAGGGGATCACTTGTTTATTCGGACTCAACACCTTGAAATGGGTTGCTGTCGAAAAATTGCCATTTCCAACCGGGGTGTACACCAGCCTATCTTCTACACTGTCATCCAAATGAATTGCCTCTGCGGAGTGAATCTGCCGAGCCGAAAGCAAAACCTGGATGTCCTCCCAATTGGCAAAAGCCGCACCTACAGATAGGTGAATATCTATTGGTTGGGGGCCAATGAGAGGAACACCACACCAGTTATCTTTCTAAAAAGAAATATTATCTCTACCTACAATCCATCTGCTCAGGTTTTGGAGAATAATGATGTGAGGAAAGATAGCTTTCCATATGTGAGAACTATTTGCTGCCAGCCCAAAAACACCATTCCGGGAGTATTTGCGTCTCATCCAATTCGCCCACAACGTATCACCTGTCATAACGAACCATGCTAATTTAGCGTCATGGCACACCCAATCCACCCTTCTTGAATGGAGTATAAATGTCAACCTAAGAGACCCAACGACATCTCTTCTCCCCATTCACATTCCAGAGAAAAGCTGCCAGTAATTGCTCAATCTTTATAATCACTCCTTTCGGGACTTTCTGACTCGCCAAGGTATAAACCGGAATACTACTAAGCACAGATTTGACTAAGCAGAGTCTGCCCGCAAACGATAAGAGTTTCCCCTTAGTAAAACCATAAGGTTACTCAGCGAATGTTGGCTCCCATTACTAAAGATCAAACAGTCGTCCGCGTACAGGAGATGAGATGTCCCCATATCCCCCCTCCCACTTCTAAACCTCCCAATATTCCCATTATGCATATCTCTCTTCAAGTTATGAGATAAAATATCCTCCGCAATAATAAACAGAAGAGGGGAGAGAGGATCTCCTTGTCTGACACCCCTGGAGGATTGAAAAAAACCATATTGTGCTCCATTTACCTTAACAGAATAATGCACATTGTTCAGACATCTTAATATCAGATCACACACCCTATGGTTGAAACCTTTAGCAGCCAGCGATCGAAGCAAGAAATCCCACTCAAGACGGTCATAAGCTTTGGACATATCAAGCTTGATCATCAAATTCCCGCCTCTTGCTTTCCTATTCATAGCAGCCACCATCTCCTGGGCTAAACAAATATTCTCCTGAATAATTCGACCCTTGACAAAACTAGTTTGTTCACTAGATATAATCACAGGAAGAATTCTGCCCAACCTCACCGCTATAATCTTAGAAATAATTTTTGCCATGAAGGTGCATAAGCTAATTGGTCTGTAATCCCCCAAACCTTCCGGATTAAGCTTCTTCAGAATCAAAATAATAGAAGTTTGGGCAAAGCCTTTGTGAAGTTGTTTACCCTGGAAAAAAGATTGCACAGCCGCCACCACTTGAGCCTTTATGATATCCCATCAGCCTTGATAAAAGTGGCCCGTGAACCCATCGACCCCCGGAGCACTCTCCGGGCTCAGACTATCAATAGATGCCTTGATCTCACGCTCCTCTGGAATAGAAATGAGCTGGTCATTTTGTTCCTCGGAGATGGTTTTTGGAACATCAATAAACAAATCAGAATCAATACTATGAGGAGTAGAGGTGAAAATCTCTTGAAAATAAGTCACAGCCCTAGAAGCAATAATTTGTTGATCATCACACCAAGAACCATCCTCTAGCTTCAATTTCATAGCCGAATAATATTGTCTCTCTTTCAAAGCTGCATGGAAAAAACTCGTATTTCTATCACCATCATTCAGCCACTTAATTCTGGTTTTCTGAACCAGTAATTCATTCTCCCACTGCACCAACTTCACTATCTCATTCTGAGCTTGAAGGAGGGAAATGTGAGTAGCCTCATCCCAGCCACCTTGGAGTTTATGCTCCTGTCAACAAACTTCTTCTTGTTTTTGACCCAGCATCTGGTGAATATTGCCAAAAACTTCCCAATTCCACACTTTTAATTCCTTGCGAAGCAGACACAATTTCCTATGAAGCACATACATTGGGTTCCCATGTATATATGTTTTCCATATAGAGGCCACAAAATTCCCAAAATCTTTATGATCAAGCCAGAACCGTTGGAACTTAAAAGAAGACACAGGTCTACCTATCGTGGCAAGAGAAATTAAAAGAGGAACATGGTCAGATAACACTCCAGCCAGGTGATGAACACTAATTTGCGGAAGTTGGTTCAAGAATTGATTGTTAACAAAAAATCTATCAAGTCTCTTCCAAATTCTTCTTCTGCCCTCTCGACCATTGCACCACGTAAAGGTATTGCCCGTAAAGGCGACATCAAACAAAGTTGCCTGATCTACCAAGTCTTGAAAATCATCTCTACTATGTCTATCAATCTCATTCCCACCCAGCTTTTCTTCAGAACAAAGGACAGCATTGAAATCGCCCCCTACCAGCCAAGGATCATTAATACGCTGCGCCAAACTCTTAAGAGTATCCCATAACGCCTGCCTCTCAATTCTGTCACATTTCGCATACACGAAAGATGCCACCAGATTCAACCTGCCTTGAAACTCAATGCTAACTGTTAGGACCTGATCCGTACCATGAATAAACTAAACTTGAATCCTGGCATCCAAAAAAATCCATACCTTTGAATTATTTGGATTCTTCTCCATAAAGGAAGAAAACCCAACTTTTCTGGCCAACTTTTCACATCGACTGCCATCGATCATGGGCTCCATAATTATCATAATAGCCGGGTCATGCTGTAACTTAAGCTTCTTCATGTAATTCGCCGTTTTGGTATTACCAACTCCCCTAGCATTCCATAAGATTGACTTCATTGGGACACATTACTAGAGGCGGTTTTCTGAGCTATGGATTTAACTCTAGTAATTCTTTTGTTCTTTAACAGAAACATCGTATCCTTTATCTTCTTGCATTGCTTCTTGAAACTTTTCCTAGCTTCCTCCATGAAAAGAAGGGAGTTAAGATCCTCCATCGACTTGCTACGTTTCAGGAGTACTAATCTTCTACATGTTCCATGATATGCACCTCTTCTCTGTGTAAACCCCTCACTATCCTAAGCAAAAAAATCCTCATTTTGATTCCATTGACCAACTACTTGTCCATACATAAAATTACTCTTCTTCTTCTCTTGGGTGTTGGTGCTGTTATACTCCGCAAATAAATCACTGATAATCTCCTCCCTACCAGACACATTTCCATCCAAGTCAACCAATTGGTAGCTCTTCCTGATCTTACCCAATGGTTCCTGATCATCAATATCCTGGACCTTCCCTCCCACCGAAGGAACTTGTTTATCCAGTACAACTTCAGCTAGAGATTCAATAGCTGTCTTCACCGGAATCACATGTAGATTTATGTCCGCTGGCTGTATCTCTTTCTTGCTAACGCTACCCCCCTTATGGATTGTGACTCTGTTAGGATTTTCCTCCATCTCCATGTCTGTATCCCCTTCATGTAAATCTGATAACATAGCAAAAGAATTGGTTGGGTTTGTAATGGGTTCCTTGTTCACACCTGCAGCAACCCCCACTGCAGTGATATTTCCAGCCAACTTATTGGTCTCCTTCACTTGCTTGCCCCTTACCTTGTCAGATGGAGGCACCTCCGGCTCCCCCGTTTTCTTGCGTCGATTATTGACCATAGTCCAAACCTGCTTTCCATGACTCTCGTGTGATTGCCTACGTTTCCCAAAATCTCCCCCAGTCGCATCTCTTGCCTTGGCCAGAACATCAACCACTGTCACATCTCCTGCCTTAGCCGTTTTAGCTGTGTTATTCGGTTTAGGCGGGGGCACACTAACTCTCTTTTTCCTACAAGTAATTTGATTATGTCCAATTAAGCCGCACCCCGAACAATAGTCCAGTTTCCCTTTGTACTCAATATATTGCCAGAACCCTTTCTCTTTCGAACTACCGATCCAGATACGTTCAGGGAGCCCTTCTGCAATATTCACTTTAACACATATACGGGCAAACATCGGTGTGGCCAAGGTCAAAATCTTGTCGTCTGCTCTCAAGAAAGTCCCAATTGAATTCCCAATCACTACTAGAAAACACCAGAATAGGGACTGACAATTTAGCGACTGACAAGTCAGTCGCTATATATTATAGATCGCGACTAACTGTTAGTCGCTAAAGCAAGTCAGTCGCTAAAAT
>JAOWAN010000005.1:16751246-16761491 GCA_028566635.1 Lobelia cardinalis
TAATCGTTCCAAAATCGGAAAATTTCGGATCGGAATCGGCGGAAATCGGAAATTCCGATCCGATTTCCACCCCTAGGTGTAACTATGTAAGTCCAAGTCCTCTAAATCCCTAATTAATCGAATCGGCTCGAACCAAATTGATGAGTTTAATTTGATTTTGATTCGATTACGATTTAAATTATGTTTTGAACCGTACAGTTCAATTCGATTTGTAATTTCGGCATCTGAAATCGAGCAAACCAAATCGAACCGATATAATAAGACAATTTTAATATTCTCTCTCACTCTCTCTGCATAATAAGGTAATTTCTAGAAATGAAAAATTAATTAATATATTTTCCTGTCTGCCTAAAATATGTTAATCGCATTATTAACTTACACATTAATTATGAATTATGAATATTTATGATATTAATATTTTATTTATTTTATTAAAAGAAAACGTATGTACTTTTAAACACGGGCTTACATTGACAAATTAATAATGCACAAGTGATGTAGCCTTTAGAGCATCTCTAACCAAGAAGTTGTGACTTGTTAAATGCTAAAATTTAGCAAATAATACTCATTTTTACAAGAGTAATCTTATAACCATAAAATAGTTAAAAGAGAAATACAGAAAAACTATGTGAAGTATTTTTACCGGTGAAATTTTTATAACGATAGGATCAACAATTTTTTTGGTCAAATCATTGAACCAACAAGGCTTTTGTACACATTTATATACATTATTTTTGTGGCGCTATAATTATTCTTTTCAAAACTCTAATGGATACGTTAAATTATAACAAGCCACCCAAAATTTGCAAATGACTAGCTAAATATAGCCAGTCATTTATAAAATAGCAAGACACTTTCGATGTGTTTGCCAATATCATTTTTGCTACTTTGTTCAAAAAATAACCAAAATTACTTTCACTTGTTAAGTTTTAAAAATATAATTTTCTCTCACTTACATACTCTTTATATATATATATATATATGTATATATATCATATATCTATTTTTATAGGGATTAACTAATATCCTCACTAATTGTAGGATGTTAGCAAAGTCTCTATTTTACTTTTCCAAAATGCTCTCAATTTTTAATTTTTAATATTTATTTGAAGGGGTAAAAATATCAAAATTATATATAGAAAAATGCGCTTGTATTTAATGTATGTGAAAAGTACATATGCAATGATTGGAACATTGATAAGGGAAATGATTGAGATGATAATTAATCATCACACACATTTTTTAATACACAATTTTGATATTTTTACTCCTCCAAATAAATATTAAAAATTAAAAAATGTGGGTATTTTGAAAAAGTAAAAATAAAAACATTACTAACCTCCTACAACTAATGAGGATATTAGTTAATTTCATCTTTATATCCTATTAAATATCAGATCAAATCACAATTATCACAATCTCTTTATCTCTCCATCACTATCACGTAATTATTTCAATTTTGAAAAACAAATATAAAATTTAGCATCCACAAAAAATAAAACAAAATAAAAACAAAAATAAATTACAAAACTATTCTAAAAACCGACCATCCAAATGTACAATTTTTTATTAAATAAATCAAAATTCAACATTATTGTCCCTCTAATTATTTTTTGTTAATAAATATTATATATTGTTAGCTAGAATATAGATATGATTGAAGATAATAATTTATTATAACATTTCAAAATGCTGAAAAAATGGTAGAGACTTCCCAAGAGGGAAAGCCAATACTCACTCAACCCCACAAAACAATTCTTTCTCCTCCTTCCGGACCCTAAACCAATCCCTTCTTCTTTTAGAAGCTTTCCACATATAGAGAAAGAGATCTCACAGCTGGATTCGCAGCTCAACTGTCACTGTACAAGTAGTACAGTACAAGTCTATAAACTATGCTTACTCCTACTGAATCAGGCCCCGGCCCCGGCGGCGAGACCCTCCCCTGCGACTACTGCAGCGACCAAATCGCGGTGCTCTTCTGCCGCGCCGATTCCGCCAAGCTCTGCCTTTTCTGCGACCAGCACGTGCACTCCGCTAACGCCCTCTCCCGCAAGCACGTGCGCTCCCAGATCTGCGACAACTGTTGCTCCGAGCCTGTCTCCTTCCGCTGCTCCACCGATAATCTAGTTCTCTGCCAGGACTGTGATTGGGACGCCCACGGCAGCTGCTCTGTGTCCGCTGCACACGAGCGCTCCCCCGTCGATGGATTCTCCGGCTGTCCGTCTGCTCTTGAGCTGGCTTCTGCTTGGGGCTTGGATTTCGAGCAGAAAAGACCTAATTTCGTCCGTCCGGTTCAAAATTGGGGGTACCAGGATCAGGATGCGGATCCGTGGATTATTAAGGGCGCGGGAAAGGAGAGGGCGGCGTTTCAGGATTTGATGGTGCCGAATGAGAATGCGTCGATGAATGGTGGAGAAATGTTTAAGAGGCAACAGAATTCGAGCTGCGGAAAGCAAAAGTTAGTGATATTAAGGCAGTTGACGGAGCTTATGAAGAGGCATTTATTGGACGGGGGCGATGGAGAAGGTAGAGGAGGAGGTGATGATTTGGTGCCGGGGACTCCGAATCAGAATGGTTGGCAAGGCAATGCTGAAGTAGGTGGAACTGGTATAGGAGAAGTTGTGAATCAATCAGTAGTACAACAGCAGGAACCATCGTTTACGTCGTTGCTATTGCTGCACACGCAAGTGGATCAAAAGGACCGAGTTTTGGAAGATGAAATGTTGTGGAACACGAATGGGAATGATCAAGGCGCTCAGGTATTGTTTCTGAATTATGTATTTTTATGATTTCATTATTGTTTATGTTTGCAATTGCGTACTTCATGTGAATTTTGTATTGTTATATGTAATTTCAGAATGTTTAAGTATCATGTTTTAATGTTAAATTTGTTAGATCACAAGTTCTTGTTGCAAGTTTTGTTTTTGATGCAAATTTTTTCATCCAATTAATATTTTTTTCCATTTTTTGACTTTTTTCTCTCTCATTTGTTTGTTTCTTTCTCTCTTACGTTTTACTTCAATTATTATAAATTCATGATTAATTTAATGCATTGTGACAAAAAAGTTCTATCCAATCGCCACCTAAATTTTGTTTTGGTATTGCTCTTCCGTGAATGCCATTTTTGTTGTTGTTGCTGGTGTTATATTACTAAGAAGATTGGGAGAAAAGGGAGGACTCGGGAGAAAAGAAACAAACAAGCTAAGTCAAATCTTGAATTTGAGATGTGTGGTAGGGATATGAGCAAGTGTTGGAGCGAAGTGTTTCCATTTGGTATGTAGCTTACGTTGAGCCAGATAAATGATCCTCATAGGCTGTGTCTACGACGGTCTCGGAGTAGAGAGATTCTGGTGTTGACATTATGAAGGTAACATTGTGAGAGGTGTAGGGTGAAAGTCAAAGCTAATCACATGGGGAGAGAAAAAGGGCATATGATGTCCTTAAATCTCTTATGCAATGCTACTCCTGAAATTTTTGTCTCAGTGGATGAGTTGCCCTTATGTTTATGTGTGTGGTGTGACGGGATTGGATAAGCAAATGTGAAGAGGAGAATTTAGGAAAAGAACCGCTGCTGAGATAAGCAAATACCCTGTAGAGGTTTTCCGGAGTGAAGACCCAATGATCCTTTCTTCAAATCAAAATTACACTCCCTCTCCCTTAAGGAGTGCCCTGTTTAGATTTTTTTGGTAAACATTATTAAACTTTGACCAATTTTTTATTAGAATTAACTTGTTATTTTGAAATTATAAAAAATGTAATTGATAGCTTGCTTGATAATCTTGCAATGATTGAAATTTTAGGATCTAAAACACTATGTATATATATTTTAATAATTGTGTTTATAATAATTAAGTTGATTTTTCAAAAAGCAAACAAGACATCATTTAGGGATGGAGGAGGTATTATTTATGATAATAATTGTTATTCATTTTATCTTTATCATATTTAAATTGCCGCGCCGCAACACTTTTTGAGAAATTTTTAGGAGGAAACCTTATATCATCTTATTTTCCTAAACACATGATTACGAAATAACCCCAGTAAAAAAATTAACCCGAACTTGAGCAGAGATGGGCTGTAGTTTCTTTCAATCCTTAGACGATCTGAGCTTTACAGAGACAAGCATGTGAATTGAATCCTCAGCATAGTCTTACTCATTTAGACCCCTAGGTTGAGTCTTTCATCCATACTACACATATGACAACAGGATCATCTGGTTGTACTTATCAGTCGAAAATACTTGGTGAAATGCAATATGTAAGTTTGAAAGACTGAGGAAGAGAAGATTCAACGGCTTGGTCTCCTTATTTGTTTCCTCCCAGATTTGGCAGCAAAGATGAAAGGGCTTTCACGGAATTTCAGATGTCTCCATACTCTTATTTTTGTTTCTTTCACTGGTCAAATGAATTTTCGTATGCTATATGGATCCCTAGTCAGTTCCCCTAGCATTGCTCATTTCTCCTCCCCAAAAACCTCCTTATATAAGCACATAATCCATATGAATTTGCCGGCCATCGTATTCCCTAGTGCTTGTGATATTTGAGAATGTTATTCTATCATTATTGTTTATCCACTGAATTTTCCTACTTGTGCTGTGTAATATGTTGAGCTGATGTAATTGCTGAGCATGCTATCTTGGGGAATTGCTGGTGCTTAAACGGGTTTTAGGTTGTTACGATAAGTGGATCTACCCAAACTGAAATTTGAGATTATTTTTTGTCTCTGCTAGAACATTAACCCTGGGAATAAGTTTATGCATGCTATATTGAGTTGCATGGCTTATTTTGACTTCAATAACATCATTGTTTTATCAGTGACATTCATTTCATTTTTTATATGATCACAGAAGTCACTTCACATTAAAAAATTGGTAAGTGGTTTGCATCCAACCTTCCATTCTCATTGAATTTTGTGATCTACAGATATGGGATTTTAATTTGGGTCGGTCAAGGAGTCGTGATGAATCTAATACAGAAGATACAGGGTATGGTGCAAACGATGGAGGATTTATGATGAAAAGTTACAGTGAACTGTTAACTGAAGCATCCTTGGCAAGCAAAACAGGACTAGAAGAAATCTATGGCCCAAATTGCTCCCTGGATATTGCAAGTTTTAATGTAAGCCAGTATTTGATTGCATCAATCTTACTCTCCTAATATGTTTCATCCTGTGGTATATTTCATGATGAATCACTAATATTTTCCCTTTTCCTTCCGTTGGGTGGGTCCCATTTGTGCCATCTTTTTGTCTTAAGAATGTAAAAGATAAACAAATTGTATGGTTTTTCTCTACAAACAAAATTCTTACTCTGAAACATGTGATTACAGAATAACTCGAGTAGTAGAACAGCATGTCAGTGGGCCGCGACATCTGAGGACAGTAACTTTCCCATGGCTAGGCTGTCATCAGGTTCAAGTTTCGGAACACCAAAAGGCTGTGGTGTTTCAAAGAATATTCAGTTCACAGACCAAAATGTCAAGGTGAAAAGTGAAAGTGCAGTACCGTCAATAACTAAAGCAGATTTGGAGCTGCTAGCGAAGAACAGAGGCAATGCCATGCTACGCTACAAGGAGAAGAAAAAAACACGGAGGTATCACTTTCATCATCTACATTTACTTGCACTGAAAATAGGGCTGTGAACGAGTTGGGGTGAGCTTTGAGTGTTTGAGCTGAGCCCTTTAATTTATAATCGAGTTTGAGTCAGATAACCTTTGTCCAAGCTTGACTTGATTACCTTTCAGATGAGCTATATAACAAGCAGAGCTTGAGCTTGCATCTAAAATTTACTGCTCCCTTTATCCAAAAATGAGAGCCAATTTTTTGGGTACTTTTTGGAGTTTAAGAAAGACGAATGATATTTAATGGAACTTGTACATGATCATCCTTAGTGGTACCATCATAAGTGAGCACTGAAACACAATAAATAAGAAAGATGAATTATTACCTTCATTAAAAATTGACACTAGTATCGGATAGAGTTTTCTCAAAAATTGACACTTGTGGGATGGAGGGACTCTAATAGTGTAAATCAAACTCTATAAAGTCCATGTAAAGTGTACGAAGCATCTTTTGATTGCTGAGCTTATTTGAGCTGAGCCAAGGCATACTCGTTTATACCTCGGGCATAAAATCATGTTCTAGATCGATTCATATGCAAACAAAATTTGAACCAAGCTTGAATAGTTATATAATACCAATAAAGGATAGACCAGAAAGTGCACTGACCTCGAGCATAGGTTTATCTAGCAGCACTACTTGTAAGGTTCCCTTTACAAGATTGTACCTTATCAGGATGAATCATGTTGTGTAGGTACGATAAGCACATCCGTTATGAGTCGAGGAAGGCAAGAGCTGATACTAGAAGACGAGTTAAAGGTCGATTCGTCAAGGCCAATGAATCACCAGATAGTTAAATGCACTCTGAACAGGTTTTGACTGGAGTTTTTATGCCGGCTTTATGTATATATTTTTAAAATGATTCTAATCAAGTGTATACTTCGTGTAGCCCTTTTTGTCGTTTGAACCACTATTATTTCATTTCTTGAAGATCTCATCCCCTCCATTATGTATGCACACACTTGCTGTATTGCCAATGATGTGATGGTAGTATTGGCTCTGAGCCTAATAAACATGGAGTTTGGCGCCTAATACATTTTGCAAAAATGTTGATGTTCTCTTTTTTCTCTCACTAGCCACCAACCCCCCTTCGCGGCATCATTTGCCTCTGTGCCTGCTATGGGTCTTTTGACCAATCTAATGGGTAACTGCTGAAATTGTTTGGTTCTAGCCCACTTGTTTTGTTCGGAAAATCGATTAATCCTATTAGAAAGAGTTGAGATTGGAAATTTTGACTAGAAAAGACGAATTAGAAACACGGACAATGAGCAACCAACTACGTCCATCCCAACTATTAGAACAAGCATGCCAAAGATGCATTCAAACAAGCAATCATATATTTTAACCAGGCTCTAGAAAATATAATTGAAAATTTTGATTCTTCCAGCATTAGATTCCCTTTATGTACACGTAGCATTGCAGGCAGGCATGCATCTTTTGGACATTTTGCAAGGTGTACACAGCTTCCAAATAGTGAGCTTTTTTGGCATTGAATTATCGGAGGAAATTGTTAGGTTCGGGAGTTTGGCAGAAGTTTAGGCCTGAAAGAAGTCAGAAGTATCAATTCATGTAGCACTGAGGATTGGGATCTAGGGATGGAAAATTTTGAAGAACTACTGCACCAAATATTTGCAGATGGTCTTTCCATCAAACTGGTAAATGATGGGCAACATGGGTTTAACCAAGATTAGGCAATTATGTGACTTTTATCTAAAATCCTGTATTAAAAAAATTCTAAAATCTTGTATTAAAGTAAAGGATTGTAAATGTCAGTAGCATGAATATTAGCAGGCACATATGTTGAAATTACTGATTTGAGGATATACTCCGATATCCGTTTCAAAATAAATGTTTTGAAAGCGACATTTTTTCCTCACATGTCAATATCATGATACAGAAGGAGTAGTTTTTTTCAATTAGAACATTATGTTTTGAAATAGTGATTGTTGATAGATAAGACCAATTATGTTTTGAATTATACGACCTGTGATAGATTAGTTTGTACCCTTTTTAGGAGATTGATAAACAGTAAATGGTTGGTGGCTCGATGGTCCCTCCCTCCTACCATGCATCAATAAAAATTAGGACAAACATATCACCTCATAAAAGAGGCCGTGGTTAGCTAACAGTAGAAATCATAACGAGAGATTACACTGAATAGGAAAATGGAAGTGTTGTTTCTTGTTGTTCCCATTCAAGTTTTGATATTGATAATAGCGTTGATAGCTGTTGAGGTTTTAAATTGGTGACATAACTCTGGTGTGGATAACTTGTGAAGGCCCCTCCCTTTTATCATGTGATTGCTTTTAAGTCTTACCAGAAAAAAAGTCACCGCTCCCTCCATAATTTTTCCAACACCTGACTTACCATCTACTCTGGTACTTAATTTTGGATGCCCACATATCACAAGCAATTTGAGCACAAAATGAAGGATTTGTCCTTCTTTCTTCTCAAGAATTTTCTTGGATCTAAGATGAGGAAAGGGTTCAAGAACTTCTGCAATGGAGACGGGTCCACTTCGACTCTCAACCAGCAAAAGATTGGCCAGGTTCATGGCGGCTCCCCCTGCATGGCGTACTTGGAAGATGACACCACAAGGGGAAGCCAGCCAACGTTGGAAGAGATGATATTACGACTGGATTTGGAAGAGAAGATGGCCAGACGAGCAAAACTCGATGAATATGGAGAAATCCATCATCGGATGTCGTGTGTGAACAGCTCTGATATCTTACGTTCTGCTAGGAACGCGCTGAATCAATACCCTCGGTTCTCTCTGGACGGTAAAGATGCCATGTATCGAGCATCATTCAGAAACTTTGACCCTGTCACTACAGGGGCAAGAAAATCGGTTGGTCACAGTCGAGGAGGAGGTAGAAAAGGGACCTCCGAATCGCACAAGAGCCGCTCAAGTTTGCCAGCGAAAGTTGCAGGAGAGAGTGTGGTGTGGTGCAAGCCAGGAGTAGTGGGGAAGTTGATGGGACTAGAGGCCATGCCCATTCCTGTCAGTAGCCATTGCAGCAAGGAGAGGTTCAACACTATCATGAGGAAGCAAAAATTAAGGAGGAGGGCAGAAAGGCAAGAAATGGTGAGTACTGGACGCGGTTGTAAAAGAGGGTCTTGTTCAAGGACCGGTTATTGTGTGATGAAGCCAGTAACAGTGGAGGTGGCAAACGATGAAGCAGGTTGGCCGATGCGGCGTTTTCTCTAGCATATTTTTACGAATATATGTAAAAAGTAGGGCTTCAAATCTTTTTCGCACATTGGTTTGGTAACACACGTACACGGTTAACTATGTTTAATCTGTTTGTCGAAATGCTGGCTACGGGAAAAAATCTCGGATGTTATTTCTATGGTGGTATATATATGCTTCTGTTTCTTTTTGGATCAACACTGAAGATACAGTGGATTCTCATCAAGCTAACTGGAGGACCAGTGGAGATAAGCTATAGAAGCTCCTTGGTTTTGTTAAATGTTAAATGTCATCCTACATTCCAAGGAAGTTGCTTTTCAAGTAAAATCAATGACACAGGAGTTGATACATCATTTGACATAGTAAATCTCAATACTGCTTCACTTTCTGTGCTCATTTTTAAAATTTTTATCTCAACCATTTAAAAGATGACCAAAAACTTTAAATTTTAGTATACGTGTCATTCTTAAAAGCTATGCCACCTGAAATAAAATGCAAGGTTGTCATATTAAAATTACGCAGTGTAAGTTGTAATACGGTGTTGAAATTGATTATATGGAGCCAAAATTTCACCAAAATTACTTATTAAGTATATATATTTTTCATATTTTATCATAATTTATTTATTTTTAGTTGAAGTCAATTTTAAATTAGTTAATTGAACATCAGTTTACGAATTGTGCTCAGGAACAGACCGACTGAAATGGAAGAAGTACCCATCCATCGTTCGCTCGGGAAGACGCTGTGGACCACTTCGTTACTTTTTCATTTGAATAAAATTCCTACAACTACAATTGTGTATATATGATATAATAGATATATTAATGTTGCATTTTTTTGTGGACAATAAAACAACAACTTTCAGTCAGTATTTACACCCAACCCAACACGAGAGAAGGATGAAGGGCAAAGTACTGACACAGTACTGTTGGAAGATGGATGATGTGCCAAAGAGCCCATTGCATGGGTTGTCGATCCCAAGTCCAAGATGGGTTTAGATTTCATTGTACTCCCATGGATTAGTCTTCTCTTCGGGCCCAAAAGCGAAAAACGGAACAAATTTCCCAAAAATAGGACTCCACGTACTATATAATTCCAGAATGGGTGTCGTGAACAAAAGGTGATACTTATTTTGGAACAGTGGGTGAACCATGAGATGTTTGACGTTTCAGATGCTAAGCCAATTCAGCCATTGAATCGACCAGCATATAGATAGTTGTAAGCTTTCTGAAGACTTCACTGTACGCTTCACGTTACGTACCATTACTCTAGAGCGGAAAGGACACGGTGATGACCAAATCGACAACTTAAAATATATATATATATATATATATATATAGGAAAATGATCAAATACAAATCTTACAAACGTGCGAACTGTTGTATCTTAGTACTTTTTTGTTGTATCTTCGTTAATTTTGTTGTATCTTAATTTTTTTT
>JAOWAN010000005.1:16761591-16776803 GCA_028566635.1 Lobelia cardinalis
TTGTATGTTTATTTGTTTAATTTATGTGCGCAATTATAATTTTTGTTTAGATTTTTAACTGATTATTTATGTTAAATGAAAAATTTATAAATTATAAAACCGAATAATAAGTAAACTGAAATTAAAAACTGAAATAAAAAAATTGTAATTTAAAAACAAAAATTAAAAATTATTAAACAAAAAATTAGAAATTGAATTAATAAAACTGAAATTTAAAAACATTATTAATAAAGCTGAAAATTAAAAACTGAATTATAAAATTGAAATTTAAAAATATTATTAAATAAAATGAAATTATAAATTGAAATTAATAATGAGAAGATAAAAAATATAAATAAACTAATATTAATATTAACTTGGATTTATGAATTTACCTAGGATATTACACTTTAAATTAACTTAGGATTAAGGACATTAATTAAGGTTAATAAATTAAATTAGGATTTGTGAATTGATCGATTATTTAATTAAAAAGTAATAAACTAATTTAATTAATGAGAGTTTAGTTTAGAATTAAGTTTATTGATTGAGGAATTAAACTTAAGATTTAAATTAATAAGAGTTTATTATTTAATTTAATTAATAAATTGAATTAGGATTTAAACTAGAATTTTAGAAATGGCGATGTACTTTTAAATAGAATTAAATTTATTAGTTGAGGATTTAAATAGTGATATAAGGTTTATAATTAACTAATACGATGATTTAATCATATAATATAAAAACTTATATAATATATGTAAATCAATATTAGGTTTTGTTGTGTGGGCGGTGTCTAGTAAGAACATAGGCGTAGTACGCCCTTTACTTGTTAGAAATTCGGGGATAGTGGCCCACGTTTGGCTATAATGAACTGGTTAGAGAGCGCAGTAGTCAGCATGAGGGAGCAGGGAGCTCGTCGCAGCCTCTACCCGATTTTGATGGCGATGCCTGGGTAGAGGTGCTGAGGGAGGGGAGGAAGCAGCGGGGAAGTCGAGTCTTTGGTTTTAGGAAGGTTAGCTCATAGGTGGTTGGTCGACCTACCCGATCCCGTCTTCTCGATCATGGTCTCGATTCGTCGTCGTCTGCGGGTATTTCAACCTCAGAGGCGATTCAGTCTATGGTTGATGAGAGAGTGACCGTTCAGGTTGAGGTCATTACAGCCGAGGAACGAGAGCAGCTGCGAAAAGTGCAAGCGGAGATGGCGCAGATGAAGGTTGCTATGAATCAGCTGATGAGGATGCAAGTGCAGTGTACCTACCAATCGCCTCCCGCCGGTTACTATCAGCCATACGGTATGCCTCCTCCATTTACTACGCTGATGCCCTACTATGTCTCTACCGATCATCTCCGGATTTAGGCCGCCACCTCCTCAGACACCCAGCCAGCAGTGTCGTCCGCTCTGAGCCGGACACCCGGAGAGGACTTCTTTGATAGTCTACTTGGAACCCCCCCCCCCATAGATATGTTTATGTTACTTTTGGATACATTTTATTTGTTTTGTAATAATTTTATTTATTTTGAAATATTTTATAATTATTTTTATTAATTAGTTAATGATGCTGTTTGAATACTTTTTGTTATTTAATGTGTATTCAAATTTAACTAAAAATAATATTTTTTTAAAATTAATTTAATATTAGCGACGGAAGTTTCGTCGCTAATATTAAATTAATTTATTTTCCATTTAATTTTTGGATGACATTTAGCGACGGATATTTTTCGTCGCTAATATGAAAAAATTAACGACAGAAATGGGCTCCGTCGTTGATAGCGACGAAGAATTAGCGACGGAAGGCGACAGAGCCGTTCCGTCGCTAATATCAATTAGCGATGGTTTTTCGTAGTTAAATTCCGTAGCTAATCTGTTTTTTTCTAGTAGTGACATTAATTGTATTGATAATATCTTTATCTTTTCCTTGTAAGGCTAGGGATAATGGGTGGATGATACATAGCAAACATTTCATCAATATTATAGCAAAAACAAACTTATCATAACTTGCATTTTTTGTAGCAAACCTACATATGTCCCCCTTGCTGCTCTATCAACTCCATCAGCGTATACATTTTTCAAGCACTTTTAATATCGAGGGATATATAGCTTCAAGACGAAGTATGGTAGAATAATGGCATCCCCATTAAGTACCACCTGATCTACGCAAGGTGGCAATTTCTTGATTTTTGCCTCTTCATAAATCGATTTTCTCACTCTCCATTCTTTCAAGCAGTATATCATGTTCAAATTATCGAAGTCTATCTGCCTTTTACAAGAAGATCCATATGCTGTAATAATATCCCTTGAAACTAGGCTTTAAACAACGATCTCCTACAATTATCAACTAGGCTTTAAACTTCATAAAGGCTTTAAGGTCGAGCACCATGCAGTTGTCTTATGCAATGTAAAGATGGTTAAGAGATACTAGACATTGTTTTTGTAGTAAGGACCCATGGAATAAAATGTTTAGAAAGAGGTTTTCAAAGTTATTTTTAAAAATTGAATGAACTTAAACAAATTAACAATATTTAACTAACACATTCATACGAAAACCCTAAACCCTGAAGTACGCAAAAGAAATTCCAAGTGCATTTCGTAAATAAGAAAATACAACAACAAAATGGGAGGGTCCATCATTTTTTGAACTACTTTTATATGAAACATAATCAACGAGTCAACCGAGTTTATTAACACTATAATCAACGAGACAATAGAACTTTAAAATGCCGAAAGTAAGTACGTTTTAAACTTCTAAATAGAAAAACATTGAACGGGCTTACCTGCCACAATCGTTTGATGTGGCCTTGTTTGTAGAATCTTCTGGAATAGCTTACAAAATGATGGTTTTGGCACATTCATAGAATATCATGTCTTCACCGTCGGCGGTCGATCCTTCATATAACAATATATTTATGGTTGCTTGGACCTCCAACATCTCACTTGAAAGGGCATTTTCTGGCAA
Source organism: Lobelia cardinalis (assembly GCA_028566635.1). Classification (NCBI taxonomy): domain Eukaryota; kingdom Viridiplantae; phylum Streptophyta; class Magnoliopsida; order Asterales; family Campanulaceae; genus Lobelia; species Lobelia cardinalis. Next base: position 16,764,528 of record JAOWAN010000005.1, read on the forward strand.
CCCTCCAAACATTACCAACCGACTTAATTCCCTCATCGTCCGAATAATGGATGATTATCACTCCCCTCTTCGTCACGTGAAACCATTGTTTACTGCTCACATATGGTGAACAAGGGGATGTCGACTCTCCAATTTTGGAAATGGCACTAACATGCAGGTGTTGCGGTGTGCTGGAAATTGGGGAATCAGGAACAATGGTGATGGACCTTGTAGCCATGGGGGAGGGGAATTGGAGAGAACTGGTGTGTGTGATTTTCTTGTTTGGTCCATTTGGGTATGTTAATAAAGGGAGAAGAAAGTTCAACCGAAGTTATGGATGATTTGATTGAGTGAATTGGGGAGGTGATGATAGGTTCAGAGTCCTGCGGAGTAGGTCTGACGAGTATCATGCAAATGAAGGGCAAGTTCGACATACAACAAGATTCGTAGGAATATTTCTGGAATAACATGAAAAGAGTCGACAGTGAAAAAAAAATCAATTGCCTTCTCCTGGGTGATTTTCACCCATATTTTTTTATTTTTGATTTTTCTATTTCATTGATCTCATAATTTTTCTATCTAGCTCTCTCTTACTTTTTACTTTAATCATTACAAAAATTTAAAAACTAAATCAATAGACCACTTATCCAAACGCACCCGATCATGTTCTACTAAAATTAAGTTTTCTCAAAATCATTAAAAAAAAAAAGAAAAAATCATTCGTCAAAACAAAACTTAGATGGTTCAAATTTAATGAAGAAAAAAAAAGGGAGGGGGGAGGGAGTAAAAAAAGAAGAAAGAAGGGTAAAGATGGAACATAGAAAGTGAAATTTGTATGGAACCACAGCCCCGACCAATCGTAATCGAAAAGAGGGCCATCCCAACCCAAACATCCCACTGAGGGGGAAAAAGAGAAAGGAAAAAAAGGAAAAACTTGTAGCAATGGTACATAATGCTACCTCTCACAAGGAACAGACCCTTTTATGGTCTCTATAAATTCTATTCCCCAACAAAAAAGCTCTTAGATTCCTTTCCTCTTCTTCCCCTTTGAATAATTTGATCGTCTCCTCTCCTCTCTCTCTCTCTCTCTCTCTCTCTCTCTCTCTCTCTCTCTCTCTCTCCATCGCTTTGTCTCTTTTATAATCTCAAGTCAAGACTCAAGTGACAAAGTTTCTTCAAAGCTTTCAATTAATTTCAACCCTTTCGAAGTTTCCAAGAGAACAAAAAATAAAAATGGCGATCTGGATTCTGTTTCATCTTCTTCTTGTTCTTCTTTCAGCTCGAACATACGCAAATATGGAAGGTGAGTTCTTGGGTCTTTCTTAATCCTCTCAATATGATTATCAATCTTATCAACATGCCTTTTTTTTTTTTTTTTTTCTTATTTGATGCTTAATTGGTTATATGATGGGTCGAAATTACAGGGGATGCTCTGTACGCATTGAGAAGAGCTGTAAAAGACCCACAGAATGTCTTGCAAAGTTGGGATCCAACTTTGGTGGATCCTTGTACTTGGTTCCATGTTACTTGTGATTCTGATAATCGGGTCACCCGACTGTAAGTCATTCTCCAAACTCATCTTTCTAAACTATGGTGCATGATGAGTAATGAAATATTCCTCGTTTTTTTTCTGGAAAACAAAAAAACATTTTAATTTGTGTACGTGTTTGTAAATGTTGTTTGGGCAGTGATCTTGGAAATGCAAAGCTGTCGGGCAATCTTGTTCCCGACTTGGGAAAGCTCGAACGTCTTCAGTATCTGTAAGTACTAAGTAGTATATTATATATCCCCCCCCCCCCCCCACCACACTCATACGTACTTGTTCACACACACACACAATCACCCTGGGCGTGGAATTCATAGATTGAAATGCATCGTTGGTTGGATGCTCTCGTCATTTAAGAAATAAAATAAATTCAATGGTTTAGAATGCTCCAAAGATAAAATTGTCATTTTATTGCTCGAAAGTTTGTTTTTGGCCGTTTGAGCTGAAGTGATTTTTAATTGACGAGAATCCGAAGGTGTGCTCCAGCCTCCACGACACCACCGGCAATATGGATTTCGGATCGCAATCACCCCTGGGAAAATGATGTGTGATTTGGTTTTCGTTTTAATTGTCCTAAAAGCGACATAAATCTCTGTTATCATCGAGGACAATTAAATCGAAACGAAGGGAGTAATTAATATTGTCTGCCATGTCTTGCCACAAACTTGCTAAATTTGGACAAAACATGGTTGTGGTTTTTTTCGGATAAAAGCTTTTGGTTGCATTGTGACTTGTGAGTAGTCAAACTTCAAACCATTTCTGCAATTTTTATTGATCAGGCCAGCCAAACGAAAGGGGTGGTCCTAAGTCAAGGTCAAGTGGATAATTACGAAAAATTGCATAAAAAAGAATATTTGAAATTCACCATCATGGGTTTGTACTGTACTGTTACTCTAGTATTGTGTCTGAGTATTAAAGTTGCCGAAAATGCGTGCGTGCGTGCGTACGTTGAACTGCATCCATCATTGTATTAAATGGCCCCAGGGCATATATTCTAGTAGCAAAGGGGAGAGCGGATAGGGCTCAGCGCGGTAGTGTGCAGGGTTTGATTCTCCGCAAGGTGGAATTGACTCTGTTACCAGCGGAAGCCACCTAAGGGTTAAGAACCCAGAACCTATTCTCGTTAGCTCTCCACCCTGACTCCTGTGATGCACATCCTGCGATTTACCTCCTCCACATTAGTTCATAGCAGAGTCGATGGGAACTGCCGGACTTGCAATTTCAACCTTTTTTTATTAAATAAGGAAAAGAACTGTTTTGGGCAATTTATTTACACATGGATCGAAGTACTGTCTAATGGAATTTTGTGTTGCATATTTAAAACTTTAGTTATGGAAAAATATTTGGTGATGATTTTTGAATCTCACCAAATCTACTAGCTGGTCAGGCTCTTATGTCACATTATCTGACCTTGGTAGTGATCTGATTCACTGGCAATAAATATGACTAGTGAAATAAGCAGTTCTAAACAGAGAGTAATGTGAAGCCATTTTTGCTACTTCCTCCTATTGTTGTTTGTTAATTTTATGCACGTATATTAAGAGATAATATATATTGTCAAATTCATTCTTATTCAAATTTTTATTAGTGGTAGAGGATGCAAGTGCAGTTAATAATCATAGTTACTTGAAAGAGTAGGGAACAAACTAGGAAAATTGATTTTTTAAAAAAGTGTTTAGAAATCCTAAAATGGCAATCGTTTGTAAACAAATTTTTTTAGCCAAAATGACAACTAAGCCCTTCATTTCTTTTTAGTTGTCGTTTTAACAGAAAAAAAAAAAATCAAAACAATTGTCGCTTTAGATTTTTCAGGAACTTTTTATCACTATTTTTCTATTTTATTGTTCTACTAGCAAATACCTGTATTTGAGGGCATGAAAACACCGAGTCTAAAAATAATATACTATCTTTAAAAAAATTAAAAATTTTGTTCCAAATAACTAAGTGAACAAAATAATTCACGACAAAATTAAATAATTAAAAGTATTTAATTAAATTATTAAAGTTTTAATTATCTTTTTTTCATATTATGTGTATAAAAAAAAATATTGTGTATCTATGTGTGTCAGCGTGTGTTCAGCATATGTGTGTATTAAGGATATGTTATTTTGGGATTTTTTTTTTTTTTTTTTGAAATTTATGAGTTACTATTACTCACATCATGAATAATATATTTTGATTTGATTTCTATTATAGATTTCTCCCGACTAACTCTAATTACTAATTGCACATGTATTTTAATATATATTATTTTTTATTAAGTGTAGAAGGGTAAAAACAACAACTTAAAGTGACGGAAGGGAGTATTATGGAAAATGCTTGATAAATCGCACAAAATCAATCGGAAATCAATCGATATGTTTTACGAGCCTGTACCATACAAGTTCGTTGATTTTGTACGATATATATCACTGCTCGAGTGTTATTTATTAGAGTTAAAAAATACTAATAGTGTAGCCCGAGGGTCTTGTATTGGCGTCCGTGTATGGTACTTTCTGTTGATAATTTGTACTACTTTATTTAAGAAAAACAGTGTGGCAAATATAGTGCATTAATTGAAAAGAAAATGAAGTTGTAGGGAAATTTAATTCTGGGTACATTGTGCAGGGAACTGTACATGAACAATTTGGTGGGCCCAATTCCAGCTGAGCTTGGCGAACTAAAGAGCCTTATAAGCTTGGACCTATATCACAACAATCTTAGTGGGCCTATTCCACCTTCTTTGTCAAAACTCTCCGATCTCAGATTCTTGTAAGATTTCTCTCTCCCATTTATTCCGTAGGACCGGATTGAATACATTACTATTTTTTATGATTTTTTTTTTTTTGTTCTAATTTTTTTCTTTATGACATATGGGACAGAGCTACACTAGGGTTAAGGTATATTCGTGTTTGTGAGCACGTAATGCCTAAAGCAAAAAAATTGAGGAAAATGTGAAAAAAATCAATCATTCATATTGTTTCAATCTAATGGTCGAGAATTCGACACTATCCAAATATTAAATCATGATGTATTTTATGAGTTGAATTTTCTGTTCCATTTGATATCTCATCTTCTGTTCCATTGCTTTTTAAAACTGACACATGCTGAAATTTAAATTTAAAATTTTAGGGTCAATGATTAAGATGAGATTTTAGAAAATGAGATAGGAAATGAAATAGAATATCCGAACTCGTATTTTATACTATAGTTATCTTAACCCCCTTACAATTTATAGTGCACTGGGTCCCCATTCCCTAAACTAAGTTGGTGGCTTGGTCCCTTGCACAAAAATGAGTATGGGAGTATTTGACCACTTCATCGAACCCAACATTGGCAGGAGAGTAAACAGTAACAGGCTGACAGGAAAAATACCAAGAGAACTAACGAAGCTTGCAAACCTCAAGATTCTGTGAGTTACTTTCTATATATTCCCCCAATGTTGCTGGACTAAATTACCCTCCATCTATTGTTGTAAAATAAAAAGTCAGCTGATTTTTAACTTTTTTGAATAATTTTCAGAGATGTGTCCAACAATGACTTGTGTGGTACATTTCCAACTTCAGGTCCTTTTGCCAAGTTGACAGAAGAAAGGTATTTGTTCATGTGTGACTGTTTAGTTTAGCTATATGATTTTCCTAATTTTCACATCCCTTACATGATTTTCGTACCCAATATTAATTTTAAATTATTTTTCTTTCCCTTTATACCCTTGTACAACATTAATCAACTTTAACATATCTATCACCTTATTGATCCAGTATCCATAGATGTATTTTTTCCGTTTCGATTTAATCGTTCATAAGAGCGATAAATGAGGAAAAATATCGATTTCAGTACAATTAAAAGTTAAAACGGAACGAGAGGAGCACACCTTTGATGGATGTAGCTTTTAATTATTTTATCGATAATCTGCCACTCCTAACTTTAATAAAATATTTAAAATTGATGTTCACTTTATGATAGAGTGAATATTAACTTTTTGTTTAAATCAAAAGAGTTTTGGTTATTTGTTTAATTCATGCTATACTAGTGGGGAATATATGTGGTTCTTTTGACTTATGTATTTCTTGGGTTTGGGTGATTGGAATGCAGCTTCACGAATAACCCAAGGCTAGAAGGTCCAGAGCTTATGGGCTTTGTCAGATACGATCTGGGTGGCTGCAATTGAAGCGACTAACCCACTCTTCTTAGTTTGGTATCATTATTGGGCTTGGGCCTTGGCCCTCAACATCAAAACCCAGAAAATCAAAAAAGTTTGGGAGAGCTTTATTGTAATGATATAATAGATGGTCCCATATTTGAATGTTTTTTATTCTATTTTACATTACTAACTATACGATGCCTCTTTTTTTTTTTTTTTTCTTTTAAAGTAGAAAACAAGCGACTATTTGCTCATAAGTTTCCTAACTTTCATATGGACAAAGAACATTTAAAAAAAAAAAAAAAATTCGCTTTTATTTCATTTCATTGTGGTTTGCTAGAGATGCAACCGTTAACGTGATTCGTTGATTTTTCTCTTATGTTTTGTTAATTTTATTTGATTGAATCAAAATATATATTCCATTCGTCGTGATTTAATTGTAAATAATAACGATATGTTATAAAAAAATATTATATCAGAACAATTAAAATAAAATGAAAGGAGTATGAGACTACGAGAGCAATATATTTTTTGTATGTTGATCACTGATATCAATAACTCTGTCTTTACTAATTCAATTCGAGCATTTAGCATCGGTGAATAAATCTCTTGACGAAAATTTTTCTCGAACCTGAGAGCAATATCTTTTTTCTATCTATTTTTCTGTATTACGGACAAAAACTTGAAGTTTACAAAAATACCCCCCAGAACATGCTTAAGGATGATTCCCATTTTCGAATACCTACTTGCAGGAGCTTAGGATTTGATGTTAGAAATATCATTACTACAACAAGCGGAAGTAACGTAGAAAAAGATCATCAGAGAGAGAGAGAGAGAGAGAGAGAGACCGTTTTCGTTCCAAATCTAACTCCCGATTAGGGTTTTGCCACTCTCACTCAATTTCTCAGCTCAGGAGGGAGGAAAAAATGGCTGTGGATGCGCTGAGGATACAGAGAGAAATAGCGAATTTGATGAAAGACCAGAGTCAGAGCGCTTCCTCCGGGATGAGCTTGGTACCCTGCGGCGACAATCTCTCTCATCTCTCCGCCACCATTCGCGGCCCCATCTCCACCCCTTACGAGGGCGGAACGTTCCGCATCGACATCACTCTCCCTGGTCTCTCTCTCTCTACTTATCTTTCTGTATGTGGGAATCTTTGATTGATCATCTGCTTTGATGGGGCTCTAGTTAATTTGATTTCTTTTTAGGGAAATTTTGATGACTGTTTTGGGTCTGCTTTTGGTAATCAATGATCCGATCGCATGCTGCCCTCTATAATGCGCTAAAATTCAAAGAAACTTTTGTTGGAACCGAGGGTGTGTTTAATTAAATGTGATAGATAAATACTCCTAGTAATTACACTCCCCCGTTTCAAATAAGTGTGAGTTTTGCACACGAATTAAGGAAGCACATAAAATAACCCAACTAACCTTATTTAAAGCACAAGAAGCAGAATGTTTGATAGATGAAATAGAGAGATAGTATTGATTTTAAATAGGGTATAAAAGAAAAATATGATCGAATTTTTCCTAGAAAGTGCAAAAAGCGATCCTTATTTGAAATAAAGCCTTTTTCCTAAATCGACACTTTTTATGAAACCGTGGGAATAAGAACAAATATAGTACTAATTCAAATTTAACGGAGAAAGATGACCTTAAAATCAAAGCAAAAAATGTTTAGCAGGACTGAATGACTCGTCCATTTATCACATTTCCAGCTGTCCAGAACTGATCTGCGGAAAAGAATCCCTCCTTTGGTTTCTCATCTCTTTATAAAATCTTTCGATAAACCTCTCTGCCCTCTCATCAACTGAATCATAGTCGCTGCTCGAATCCGAAAACCCGTCGATGGCCATTGCAACTTGCATAGGTGCAGGCAGAGCCTCACGCTCTAATGGGTAGTTTTCAGTTTCAGTGTTGCCATCTCTCAGCCCTCCAAAACATGTGTTAGTACAAAATAGAAAGATAATGGAATAAATGCCTCTAGCATTTGATCTCTTCTTCAATTGCTTTCTTTGATAGAAAGGGATGTGGGGAGTGCTTGAAGGAGAGAACTGGTATTCTTGAATATACCCATAGTTGTAATGCTTAAAAGTCTTCAGACTCTTCACGGCTCTGCATGATTTCTTGAGAGAAATGAGTTTGGGAATTATGGGTTTTTTCAACTTCGCAATGAAAATGTTGATTCTGGGAAGATTTGATGACACTTTCTGGAAGACTTGTGATTTTTTTCTGGCCATTTTTTGTGAAAGTGGGGGAATTTGATGAAACAGCCTTTTACAAATTATGTAAAGGGTGTATGGGAAGTGGATTTTTGTAATAGTACTAGGCGGAGCATGTTTTTTTTCTTGGGAGTAGTGAAGGGTATTTAAGGGATTAAAAAGGTGGGTCATAAAAAAGTGTGGTGGTGAGACATTGAGATTGTACGGGAGTGGTGGTGAAAAGGTGGGATGGAGTTAGGCTGGGAAAAGTGGGAGTGGTGGGTTGCTGTTGGGAGTTATTTTAATGGGAATTAGAAGCTAGCCGTTGAAGTCCAGCTCCCTTCTTCTTCCTCTCTTTTTTTTTTTTAATTTTTAAATTTCTTGCTGACATTGTCAAGAATTTCAAAATCTTGAGGACCAAGTATTCCAATCATAAATTGGTCAATTCTTCAATTGCTCCCTTCCTCTTGAAATAGTATATAATTTTTAAAAATATAAAATGTAACATATTTTGTAAAATTTCAATATCACACTATTGTTTAGTGTTTTTCATAAATGAGACTATTTTTTTAATGGAATGATGAAAAATGATTCATATAGCCGACCCGAAGTGATTGCAACTAATTCTTAGTTGAGTTGAGTTTCATAAATGGGACTATTTTTCTCAAATCACACGGTGAAGGAAAGTGAGATTATTTTCTTGAAATATACTATTTTGGGGATGGAGGGAAAATCGATTAAAGGTGCTTAGCTTGTTTTGCATGCACCTCTTTCAAAACGGATTTTGCCCTAAAGAGATACGGAATCAAGTTTTGCAACTAATTTTACTTTGTTTGATCGACTGTTACTTAGCTCACTGTCCTAAGAGATTCTTGAAAATAAGCTCGTCATGGACTGAGTTGAAAATTTGAAATTAATTTTTGAAATTTCATAGTCATTTGAACTAATCTCTTTCTTTTGGTTTTAAATCGATCGTTTCATCGAAGTAAAAATTTTCAATACAATCAGACCATTGCCAAGGCTTCAACATGTGGCACGTGTTCATTTCTTCTGATTGGTTCCTGAGATTAAATTTCTGGAATTGCTTAACACAAGTTATACACTAATAGTCGTTGTCTTGTTTCATCATACTTTTTAATTTCCAAATTTTGTAGTAAAAACTTACCGTGTATAAAGCTAGTAGAATTTTCTTAATCCAGAAATGTTGCCTAAATTAACAACTACATGTTACGCATTGTGTTAAAATTTGTAAATCTTCCTTAAAATTGTTGCCTTGAATTCATTAGCCTTTCCAAAAATGTTATATATAGGGGCTCACTCAAATGAGTTGCAAGGTTGTAGGTGACTAATGAGGAAATTACTGTGTATTTATTGAACTATGTTCTGCCCACATTTGACGTTGTTGTAACTGCAATATGTACTCCACAACTATGGAAGTTGCAAATTGCGAGGTTCTGGAGGACGAGCTTCAATCTGCCATGATTTGTTTAAGATTTCAGAGAGAAGGGCACATGCTAAGCCTCATTAGTCATTAGTTCGTCTATTTAATGCTGAGATTACTAGGTTTTCGAGGCACCTTAGTGAAAGTTATCACAATTAGGTTGTCTTTCCAATCTCAGACGAGAAACATAAAATACATGCATAAAACGACAAATTTATTGTGATCTATTGTAGGATTTTCTACTAAAATGACAAAGTTTGTGCAATTGATTATGTTACTTTAAAGATTGATCTTGAAATGCAGGGTCTAAGGTTCGTGTTGTTGATTAATGGGAAATGCTTACAAAGGCCCCATGGGCAGTGTTTAAGTCTATCCTTATACTCTCTCTGTTCCAAAACGAGTGACAATATTTGAGCAAAATCAGTCAATGTAATTGTACTTTGACCAAATATTTTAAAAATAATTACTTAGTATTCAAATTTATGAAAATTGTTATTGATAGTTTACTTTCATTCTTACAATAATTAAAATATAGAATCTAAAACATAATGAATTATTTTAAATAATAATGTAGTAAAAAAATTTGTTGACTTTTTAAATGGAAATTTTGTTTTTTATTTTGGGACGGAGGGAGTAACATTTCTGCATCAGAAGTACTCCTAAATGCATGGGAACATTCGTTAACTCATTGATGTACTCTTAAGAAGTACATTAATGTGGAAGTCATTAGAGGATCCTGATTTTATTTATATGAAGCTCGGTATCTGTTTCGTAAACTTTTGCAAGTAATTCATTTCCACTTCCGTAGCTTGAAAGCTTTACAAGCAGAACGAATGTGTTAAATTGCATTGGTTGCAATGAAGCTATTATGTATATTAGATACTAACTCGTACCACTTATACTCGATCTTGTCAACACTGAGTGACCGAGGATTGTCTTAAAAACTGTTTTGACATTTAAATAGACTGTATCATAGATAGTATTTGTCTTGATATACTTGATGCTGGTATTATTTTCAAATTTTTTCTCATGTCTTGTACTATTGTTGGACCTTGGGTTGCGGTGGCAGCATATACAGAACAATCTCCTTTGCGATGCCAATATCACTTACTAACCTCCTGTTTTGCAGATGGGTACCCCTTTGTGCCTCCTAAGATGAAGTTCATCACAAAAGTCTGGTAAGAAAAATCAAATATCTTTTTTCTTATCATTTCAACCTACCCTCCCTGACAATCCATGAACAACTAACTTTTCATTACATGTCAATAGGCATCCTAATATTAGCAGTGCAAATGGTACCATTTGTCTGGACATCTTGAAGGACCAATGGAGTCCAGCACTAAACCTCAAGACTGCCCTCCTTTCTTTGCAAGCATTGCTCTCAGCTCCAGAGCCTCGTGATCCCCAAGATGCTGTTGTTGCTCGACAAGTTAACTTCTCCCCTCGCCTATTTTCTTACATTTCACCTTTTCTTGTTTTGGTATTGAAGACTTTCTAAGACGTTTTTGGGAGTACAGTACCTCAAAGACCATTCTACCTTTATCAGCACGGCACGCCATTGGACTGAGACTTTTGCTAAGGCGTCAAACGTTGGGCTGGAAGGGAAGGTATATGTGAATATTTCATGATTGCTTTCCTTATGTTGCTCATATGATTCTTCAGAACATCTGTTGAGGTGCAAGGGTTCTTGGTTTCAGGTGCAGAAGCTGGTGGAGATGGGCTTCCCTGAAATTTTGGTTAGGAAAACTCTTGAAGCTGTTCATGGTGATGAAAATCTTGCACTAGAAGAGCTCTGCTCAAGTTAAGGTTACCCCAATAGCTGAGACTGAGAGTCTCTTTCCCCTTATGTGAATGTAACTTGATATTCTATCTCATCGTCTGATATCTTTACATAACTTGGCCATTTGTCCTCTGGAAGAACCCATGTGATAATCGACTCTCTAGTGAAGAGCTTTTTTGGTGTCTTTTCTCATTAGGCATTCACCAGTTTTTCGTGTTTTTGAAAGGAAAAACTTTGGGTTCTTTATAATTCAATGTTAGACGACGAGGTGCGATTTAGTGGGAAGAAGTATTTTCTATCACCGATTTCAGTCACGTTGGGGGTGGGTGGGGATCACTTATAATTTTTTTTTCTTTTTATCTGAAAATATATACTCATACTGTAGCTGTTATATAATTTTTCTCATTTGGTCCTAAACTTTATCACTTACACAAGCAGCTTATTTTATCCGATTAATATAATGAAATTATTTGAATTCATGCTATTAATGATAGCAATTAATGTTCTAACCTATTTTTTTAACTTAAAATTTCGTGAATATAGTGATTTAAAAATTAGCTTTGTTTGTCTATCGATCAAATTAATGTCTTGCAATAAAATTTTATACAAATCACCATCGAAAATAAGTAAAAATTGACGTTTACAAAATTTAGGATTTAGTTAATATGTAATAACAAAACAATAAAAAATAGTAATTTTTAAAACAAAGGTCTCATCATAGATAATAAATTTTATGCCACTTGTGTACTAAAACTTTAATGATTCTATCACTCGAAAATTCCCTCCATCATTCATCATTCGGTGTCTATTTCCAGTATACGAGTGCGCTCCTGTTTAAAATAGCGTCTCACTCTTTGTGTCGTTTTTTTAAAATTTTATCACAACCGTTTAAAAAATAAGTTTTGTTGTAAATGGATCCTGTTGAATTGATGAATAAACAAGATTAGGAATAATCGTAGAGAGAAAACACGTAAAGTAAAGAACACAAAGTTTAGGGGAGAGAGTGGAGTCGTATTCTCATTCATCTGATGGGGAATACCTATCAATAAATAGGGAACCCTAGGGTTACAAGTTACACATCAGACCCTATACTATGGAATTTATTAAAAATAGTCATTCAACTTAATATGTTTACAACACTCCCCCTTGGATATTTCTAGTTGAGCAATCATTGTGCACTACATGTTGCCTCGTTAAAACCTTCCGT
>JAOWAN010000005.1:16794464-16805682 GCA_028566635.1 Lobelia cardinalis
TGGTGGTGAGTGGAAGTGACGGTGGTGGTGGTCATAAAATAATTTAATTTATTTTTTTAATAAATATGAAGGGCAAATATGTCATTTTGTTATTTTTCCTCAAATTTTACACCTCATCAACGCCAACTAAGCGCCAGATCAGAAATTAAATGCCACATCTGACTGATAAATTGGTCAATTTAATTTTAGGGACCAAATTAAGATACATTTAATAGGTTAAGTATGAAATCAAGACGAAAAAATAGGTAGGGACTATTACGACAAAAATTTAATACGTTAGGGACCAAAAAGGGTGTTTCGCCGATTGGTTCGGAAAACTTTGGTTCGGTGAAACAAGATAAAGATAATGGGAGAGTTTATATCACCCATATAAACTCATGCTTATCCTTTTTCCAACGTCATGCACACACTTAGCATGCCAAATTACTCTACAACTTGTTGAAACATGATAATAACATGGAAACCACATAAACAAAAAGGCCTGAACGTTGTTTCATAGTTCAAACTTTTATCTAAAATCCTTGTTGAACAAAACCAATGAGAAAAAAAATTCCGCAATAGTCCAGTTCTCTTCGTTATTTTACAATTAATCCTCCCAAATCCCATGAAATGGAAAAATGTATTGGACTGGAAGCTCAGTCAATTGAGCGTTATCATGGAACAAACCACTAACGTACAAACTTCAATATCAAAGGAGCTATGTTCTGAAAGCACATCCCAAACATCTAGTTTCAACTTCCATGTCAAAATGAGATTAGGCAGCTGCGGCCAGGGGTACAGATCTGTAGCATGCTCTCTTAGCTGCACGAACAATATCTTCAACCTGCAGGAAGCATGAAGAAAGGACATATATGGTTAAGAAATGATACATTACGAAACCTAAATATAAGCAATTTCAAACATTAGTTCATAGCTAAAAATAGACAAAAGCGTCGAAACGGAGAAGAAAATAACAACTCTAGGACAATACTCCCTTCACTATGCTGAAAAAATGTCTACATTCTATCTTATCCTTAAAGGATCCAATTTGAAGAACCTTTTTTTTTTAATTGTTGGACAAAACGATCCATCTTAAACTAACCTTCTAGAGTAAGAAAATGATCCAAGTTCTAACATTAAAGATCTTTAAAATGTGACTTTAGAACTTGAGCTCTTTACTTACAAAGCAATAAAGTATAAGAGAGCAGGCGATAGACCACAATTGTTTTGAGAACCACTAACCCAACATAAAACCCCAGAAGTGTGAAAGGATATCCAATTTTAAAGCCAGAATCACCGATCTCATTTAGCCATTTTGTGAACACTCATAACTTAGAAGTGATAGCTGTCCAAGAAAGGCAACAGCTTGAACTAATAATCAAATGAAAGAACAAAAGTATGACCTGGGGAACAGCCATTCTCTCCAGATTAGCAGCATAAGGCATTGGAACATCAGCCCCAGCAATCCGCTCCACTGGAGCATCAAGATAACCAAAGCTATCTTCCACAACCGTTGCACTATACATAAGACCACAATTATATACTTTTTGTTAGTAGTTGAGCAAAAGCAGCAGCAAAAATAAGTATCACATCTCTGCCAATGTAAAGCTGCAAGTTCTTTTCATATGCTTTTCATGTAACTGGCAGTTAGTCATTGAGTTATATGAAGGTGAAAGGAAATCTACCAGATCTCTGCCCCGACACCATGCTGAGGGAACCCTTCTTCAACAGTAATAAGCCTGTTAGTTTTCCTGACTGAAGCGTTGATTGTGCCTCTATCTAGTGGCCTAATAGAACGTAGATTTATGACCTGTCAAGATAGGATGCGATAACAATGACTTAGACCAAGAACTTTCAGATGTAGCAAAATGGGGAAAACAGAAGTAAAAAGTTTGGCTTCTCATCATCTTTATCTTACCTCGGCACTAATTCCTTCCTGTTCAAGTAATTCAGCTGCCTGAAAATCAAGCGACACATTCACATCCACAGGTCAATGAAATCATAGTTCATGCTTCAACAGCTCATTCCCACAATTGAAATAATAAAAAATGACAAAATAGCCGACTAACATTTTCTGATTACTAAAACTCCTATGATCATGTGGCCTTGACATTAGTACATATATTTCTAGATGTTGCTCTTATTGGGCAAAAGCAATACTATCAGTCCAGATTGTGTGCCAAATGACATTCAACGCATTCTGAAAACAAACTATGCACTAACCTTGAGAGCATACCCCACCATTTTCGAGAAGGCCGTAATTGTGATATCCTTTCCTTCTCTTTCGATCTGTCAAAGTAAAGCAAGATGAACACATAAACAGCCATAGAACAATAATTTAAAAAAAAAAATGTAATCACATGCAAACAAAAAATTCTAGACCAGTACTTCAGAAACTTCAGGGTGTTACCTTAGCTTTTCCTATAGGTAGGCAAAAACTCGAGTCAAGAGCTTCATCAGAAATAGGGAAAGACTCACCGTACCTGAAACACAAGCATTATCAAAGATCAGATCAACTAATGAGTGCATGAATAAGCTTGTACACAACATGTGATATTCATTGTACGCACAACAACTCATTTTCAAGGAAAACAACAGGATCAGGGTCTCTGATGGCAGCTTTCAGAAGTCCACGAGCATCTTCGGAGGAATAAGGAGCCAGGACTTTTAAACCAGGGATTGCGCCGTACCATGCTGCATAACACTGCATGACATTATAATAAGGCAACATCAAGAGTCCTGCTTGCAGTGGTTGTTACAGATGACTGAACGAAGAAGTCAGCAGACTCAGCACGCTAATTCACCAACAATTATGCCAGCAGATGAAACAGTTTAGGCACTTGGAGTCTTGGACCATGTTTATGGTTTAAAAGACTCAATAAAAGTTTTCAAGTTAATGTACATTAACCTATGATTTTTAGCCAATTTCAGCTGTTACAATGAAAACTTTCATAGTAGTAGGTACAGGCTTTCTCCAGATTGAACATTATATAGAAATCTCTTATCACAAACTATATTTTATAATGTGCATCAAAACTTTCATATCCCACTCTATTACAGTC
This sequence comes from Lobelia cardinalis, assembly GCA_028566635.1. Classification (NCBI taxonomy): domain Eukaryota; kingdom Viridiplantae; phylum Streptophyta; class Magnoliopsida; order Asterales; family Campanulaceae; genus Lobelia; species Lobelia cardinalis. The sequence continues at coordinate 16,797,506 of JAOWAN010000005.1, forward strand.
CATGTAAGATGATTAAATGAGACATCAGGTGATACCTGGGAGTGTTGGGCACCAACACCAGCAGCAGCACCGTTTGGTCCTCTAAAAACGATGGGCACATTAATTTGGCCAGCAGACATATAGTTCGACTTTGCAGCTGAGTTAATAATGTGATCAATTGCCTGAAAGTAATCAAAAAATAGTAGCAATAAAGAGAATGCAAAGGATTTAAAGGAAGCAATGCATGATGCAGCAGATTGCACAAAGAATATGCTGCTATTAAAAAAAAAAAATCTGAGCTGATTTCAGAACTCTGGTAAGTGAACAAAGCTTTGACTCCCATCGGAGCTCAGCAGCCAAACATGCATCGTGCTCACAAATTGGCAAGCTCCAAAATGTGCTCAAGTACAGCTCATTTTTGCTCCCAAGTTGATCCTGAATGTGCTCTTACCTAACAACTTTGAACGAAGTCTCAAGTAGTTTGGCTGGCCTTCAGTCTAATTGTAACATGTACTTAGCTCTTCACCCACACAGCTCTCCCTTCCCCACTCTCCCCCTTATCTTCTATATATCATGTCTCCCTCCATCTCTCCTTATCTATGTCTCTATTCTCTAACCCACCCCCACCCCCAGCCCAACTCTTAAGAGACCGTATGTGCAGTCTTTTGTAGCATTTATTTTTAAAAATTTACTAAAAATGTTAGAAGTTTACAGTTGTAAACGGCTAACTTTGATAATGCTATCTTTAGCCCCCTCAATTTAGACCCAAATTTTGGATTGTCCTCCCCAATTATCATTGAAACAATATTAACCCTCTATGCAATATGCTTGAACTAACCACTTTCATCACAATTTAACAGAATATCACCATGTGAAGTCACCTGACTTTTCTCCCCCTTCAGTTGTACTCAAATTTTGTATGTCCTCCTCAACTATCATTGAAAAAGTAGACACCCACTATAAAATATGCTCGAACTACCCTCTTCCATTGAGGTTACCTGAAAATGTCATCTAAAGTTACATGATATTATATATTTCTATGGTCAGTCTACCTTCTTGATAACCTTACTCTTTGAAGCAATATCCCTCCCTCCTCTCTCAAAAATTAGGGTAGGTTAAAGGGGTCAAAGCGTTATTACCCAACATCATACAAAAGGTCCTTCTCCCTCCCTCCCTTCAAAGTTTGTGTATAGTTTGAAGAGAGCAAAGTTAGATCCAAAGTTTGTGTATGGTTTGAAGAGAGCAAAGGTATAGTTTGAAGAGAGCAAAGTGAGATCTACCCAACCAAAAAAAGAACAAACATTGTCACGAAGGAAGTTTCTGTAGGATAGAAAATTGGAGAGATAGGTGAAGAGAGATTAAGTGGGGTTGGAGGCCAATAGTCCCTTTAGTTTTGAGAATAGACAAGTTTTAACAAAACATGCATGTGCCTATATGTGCATTTACCGTAATATGTACAATTTACTTTATAGAGGCTTCAAATCAACTGAACCATTATTTTCCACCTCACAAGAGGAAAGGGTAATATAACCAACTGCTTTGAAATTTTTTCATTCAAGTGGCTATAGTTTGGGACATCCCGAAATGGAATAATTGATATAGATAAGTAACTAACACTTCTTTCTATGATCTTGCATGGCACCAGAACTCAACTGTAGATAATATTACTGGCAAATAATTTAGATGCTAACGCATAGAAACACAAACATCCATGACTTGCTTCACAGTTTTGCTTTCTCAAAGAAATTGCATACAGCGTTTTGAATTGCTAAGTATACACAACTTAAGACAAATGCAGTAGAGCAGTTTTCCAGAATACTCCTAGAGGGAGGAGGGGCTGGAGGATATGCAGCTTTGATGACTGAAGTGTTACTTATTAGTACCATATGAATACACATGAAGTGGGGACATGGATTCAAGGCTACACCACAACAAATGAAGAGTATGAGAGATACCTGAGATCTGAGATCTGAGTTGGGGAGAGAAGAAAGCAATAGTACGAAAGCTGGTTATAGCTAGAAAATGACATGAGCATGAACAGAATATGGGTCATTCTCTCCATGGAGACCCGTAAGATAACCAACAAATGCAAAAAGTTATAGGAGAAATGGAGAACACCACAGGGAAAAACTAGTGGTGGGAAATGCTACAGTGGACCAATAACAATGATGCTCAGTACGTAGTATGGTACTTACCTATACCAATTACTCTAAACAATAGCTAGATATTCCTTTTCCATCGCACAGAGAGAGTGTGTGTGAGAGGGAAGGGACTATAAGCAAACATGCATCTAGTAGCTGGGCCGATGCCCAGTGGCGGAGTCACCTTATGGCCATGGGGGTTTTCGAGTTCCACACATAACTCCCTTGAGTAAATTTGTAATTAGCATAAAAGCTGTGCTATGGCCCCTCTAACTTTCAAATATAATATATTTGTTAATCAATAATACCTTTTTTTTTTCCCTTCAAACTTGCACAAACAACTACTCCCTTCGCCCCGTAATAGATGACTTTTTAGAAATTAAAACTAGTCTCATAATAGTTAATCTTTTAGGATTTCTAAGCTTTTCTTTGTTCATATTTTCCTAATTTACCCTCCTATTTTCTCAACTACCCATGATCATTAATTACATTTACCTCTTTTATCATCAATAAAGAAACATTATTTAATAAGGGTGAATTTGTCAATATGTATTACTCCTTAATAAGTGTGCACAAGTCTAGAAGGTCATCTATTGTGGAACGAAGGGAGTATTTGTTAAAAAAAATAAAAAATAAAAACACTAAAGTGAGATCAACATCTGAAAGACTTATCAGTAATACCTTAGGCATGAACAAATTTATATAGCCAACTTAAATCTATTTATTTACATGCCTAATCCCGGCTTCGCCACTGCCAATGCCCAGAGTTCTCCAATGGATTATTGTATTGTGATTAAGAAAAAAGGACCATTAACTCTTTTAGACAAAGTTAACAAAACCTTCACAATGCATATTTAAGATCCAAAAGTAGGAATAATAAAAATCCTTGCAAATGGCATACAAGGAGGAGAGATAATTCTAACCTGCATGGAGAAGTTGAAAGTCATAAATTCTATAACAGGCCGGAGACCATGATAAGCAGAGCCAACTCCTATCCCAGCAAATCCAGCCTGAATATAACAAGAATCTTTTAGACAACATTTTGACAAAGTCAAGCCAAAAGAATCTAAAAGCTCAAAAATCAGTGGAAGCAAGTAAAATAGCAAGTTCAGCAAATCAGGACCTCGGTGATAGGAGTGTCAACAACCCTTGTAGGACCATACTTGTCCAATAATCCCTTGGTAATCTACAGAAGTGAACAACTTGTCATTGATGGCCAACAAAACACTATGTAGTTTGTACAGAGCGTAAATCATTACTCATATATAGTTACACTCGTCTAACCTTGTATGCACCTTGGTATTCTCCAACCTGCAATACAACAAGGAAAATGAAAATAAAGGTAAAGGAACGATAATTCTCAACATGGAATATTGCCCATCACACGTCCTTACCTCTTCACCCATGACATAGACTCTTGAATCTGCAGACATTTCCTCATCAAGAGCAGAGTTCAAAGCATCTCTCACTGTCATCTACAAGAATAAAAGAAAACATTCAAAATCTCGTTTCTTTAGGACGTAAAGAGGACTAAGAATAGTCTAAAAAATTATAGGCCCTAAGCCCATGCACCCCTTCAGGCAGAATGATGCGTCCCTGACACGGGACGGAAGACAGCCATGCATTGCACTTTCACAATAAGTGGTTGCTTCCAGTACTCAAACCACAATTCTCCTTATGCTAAGAAAGGATTCTTAGATTTCATAACAGCAAATATCACACATGAACTGGCCAACTGAATAAAGTAAACCAGGATTTGGCTCGAGATTAAGTTCAGTGAACAGACTCCTTTGTTTTAGAGGACACCACTTTGGACCTATTAGAAGCTAAACGGATGGCTTCATGTGTTTTTCAATGGAAGAAGCTACAAGTCAAATAGAATGTCCAGAAGATACTGCAGTAGAGCATTTCCTATAAATGCCTATCACCTAGTAATCGCAACAACTTCATCATTCAAATTCAAGAGAGCGATTTGTATTTAATGATTCAAAATGGATAACCGTGACAAAGCAAAATAATCAGCCAGATGCACCAAATTAAGAAGACACGACTCAAATCACCTGTTTAGATGCAGTGGAGTAATTTCTAAGCCCAGAGATTGCAGGCCTTATCCTCTGCATGGAATGCTCCAAAATCTGACCAAATAGAAATATCAACCCTATAAGATTATCTAAAATGTTGAAACAAGAAACAACAACAAAGAGATTTAGTTTCGGCTGCTAAAAAGCAGCTCCAACGCATTACCGGAGCAGGAAAACCTCCAGCCACTTTTTGCCTTACAATCCCCCACATCTTTGCAAGTTTTACCTCAAAACTTCACTACAAATTTCACAGAAATAACATAACAAACACAAAATTAATCAAATATCAAAATTCACACAGTGTCTGCAAAGGCAAATTAAATTACTGAATATATAAAATAGAAAGAAGAGATTTCCTATAGGAGCGCCAATCTAGCAATCACAAGTCAATCGATCCATCGCCTAGGTGTTAAAAATGGACAATTTCCGATGAAGCTATCAAAATCAAATCATTTGAACTACGAATTAGCGATAAGAATTGTCGTACGAAAATCATTAAGTATCAAATCCTTACAAGTAGACAAACATAATTGACGAAAAATTAATGATTCGAGCAGATCAAAACGGAGTTCGTTAGAACAAATCAAGACGAACATATACCGATTACCGACGTAATACAGCAGCGAAAATGATTTTCGGTTTGATGATGGAAGAGTTTACCAGATTGATGGAATCAGTGAGACAAGAAGCGGTAGGTATAGCAGCTGATACAGGAAACGACGGCGAGACGTCAAAAGATGTTAGTAATAGCGTTCGACAGAGTAGTGTATCTCTGTCTCTCTCGTAATAAAATATTTACTAGCAAATGCCCCCAAAAATAAAATAATCAAAGGGGCACATTATCGAAAAATAGCAATATTGTTAATTATTTTCTTTATTCTGCTTCATCGGTTCCTAAATAATGGTTGTATTTTAATTTTTCTTTTCGATCAACTTTTTTTTTTTTTTTTGACACCAAATTGAAGCTTTGTATTCCTTAATATCACCAATTATTACATTTTAAATAAATAAAGGTGCATTATCTAACCATTCTCTACGCTCAGACAAAGAATTTGTCGCTCTAGCAACAACATGACCGACTTGATTCACTGAGCGCCTAATAAAATTTAGAGAGATATTATCAATCTTTGCAACTAGTTTATGACAATCTTCAAGCACGGTCCCTGTTACCGTTCTTCATTGCGTTTATAATATTTTGCGAATCAATCTTTAGATCGATTTCTGACCATCCTCTCGCTTTTATCCAGCTTAATATCTCTCTTAAAGATATAGCCTCCGTCGTTTCTAAATCATAAACCCCTATTATTTTATTTTATTTTTTGGCCCCAATGAGGCATGGAAAAGGATCGAACCTATGACCTTACATATTGTAAAGCACAGCTCTATCACTGAAACTCCTATTATTGATTTGCACAAGTCACTCATAAACTCTCCAATGTGATTTTTGATCACCACTCCACACCCACTTCTTCCATTTTGAACAAAGATGGTTGCGTCGATGTTGCATTTCAATCAACTTATTTGAGCGTTGCTCAGTTTTTTATTATAATTAACTTGCACACTAATTTATAAAAAAATATATATTGATAGTTTATTTAATATTTTCCAAAAATTGTAATTTTAAAATTTTAAACATAATTAATATCAAACAAACTTTTTTTTGTATAATGTGAAAGTCATTCAAATTAAAAGCAATAAGCTAATAATATCAAACAAACTTTTTTGCCGTAATTAATCATGATAAAGTTAAAATTTTGTTTCTAAAAAGTCTTTCCAAATAATGTCTCCATTTTAAAAAAAAATATGTAGCAAAAGAGAATTGGGAGACTCATCGCATTAAGAAAATGAATCTCTCCATTTTAATTGAAACGAAAATGATCTTTGGTTGCATGTAGAGAATGGAGTCTTCTTTTCTAGTAGTTCGGATCTTTTGTTCTAAATAATAACTTCTTTTATTTTTTCATCTTTTTAAAAGTTTTATCTTAAATCTTTAAAATATGACTCATAAATCTTAAATTTTAAATTCTAATTAATTAATAGGATACGTGTCATTAATAAAAATTATGTGATGGATGAGACATCAATTGAAATAATAAATCTCAATTTCTTCCCTAGCCAACTGCGAATATTAGGCTCAAATCACGAGTCAGATATATCACAATATTGGAATATCTCAATATCAAATATATTTCATATATTTTCATTATCTTACTTAAATATCACCCAACATGACAAATAAATATTAAACGCTTTCCATCTATTACCCCTATCCATACACTCTCACAAATCAATTCAAATATTTGCATCATATTCTCTCATCTCTCCTCACATTCAAATCTTTCATATCATATTCTCTCTCCTCACATCACATTCAAATCTTTCACATCATGAGGATAATTTAGTCTTTTATTTTATAAACTCATATCATCTCATATTCAAATAGTGAACAGTGCAATATCATCATATATCGTATTCCTGATCTGACCCTTAATCTCTTTATTTTAAAAGTTCAAACTCTCCAAAAGTATCTCCTTACATTTATTTTCTACAATTATTCGAAAATAGTTGCAAATATCTTATCACTATGTGCCTTAAATCTTTTTAAATAACATGAAATTTTTAGAATCAATTTTACAAAAAAAAAAAAAAGGGGGGACATTTTCATCTTTCTACGTACAAAGACTTGCACATTTTTTTACATCAATAGGGAGGGGAATCACCAAGGCTAGTATATCACAATTCGGATGTACTTTTCTCCTAAGCTATTAGCTTAGACAAGAGAAACAACCTCTGGGGAAGGGGGATCTCTTCCATCGACTTTGTATCATTGTCGTGATTCTGTCTCTAACCTTATTTGCCTTTCGATAAATACGAACAATCTCCAGCTCGGTCATGAGCCAACATTTCAATGATGTCTGAAATGATTTGATCGTGATACCCAATATGCTCATCCATCTGTTTTACTTGTCGAAGCACATCCAAGTTGTCGATCTGCATCACAACCTATCTGTACCCTTTGCTCCATGCAACCTGCAGCTCTTTTAGAATGCCCCAAGCCTCCTCACGACCAACACTGCCTAGCCCAATTTCTGCCCCATCTAACGAGCCATTTACCCTCTTGGTTCTAAGCAACAACTCCACGCGTTGAATTTGTGTTGGACGCGTTGATTGTTCCGTCAGAATTAATATACACCCAATCATAGGAGGGGGGTTCCCAGCTTACAACAATATCTTTCTATGCATTCACCAGTCTAAGCTCGTCTCTGAGATCACTCTAGGCCGAAGCACATGCCTTGGTGGCACTATTGATCATTGTCGTCTTGACGCGAGAGAAACTCTTTCGCCCGTGAAAATATGGTTATTCCTTGCCATAGCCAACAACAAGCTATGTCAAATACCATTGTTCCATCCAATCCATATCCTAATTTAAACTAATCCTTAAGATTCGCTCATATCCATTGTCATAGCTCCAACTAATAGAAGTGTGTTCGTCTGACATCGGGTAGCACTGTATCTCAAAGTTCATCCCTTAACAGTTCAACCCAGGGTAGCAACATATCTCAAAGTTCATCCCTTAGCAAGTGAACCTAGGAATATGACTCACTGAAACACATAGTGCACAAATCGTTAGCAGCCATGTAACGTCGCAACCTCTTTCGAATTTGTAAGAACTCGATCGTCTACGCAAAGCCATAAAAGGGTCGAATTTTTTGTGATCCGGGTCACTTCCAAATCTGATCCCATTGTACGATATGATCCTAATCATCATCATATGCCAGAGCTTTATATGTGGATTAAGCGGAGAATATGCTATTTGCTATTAAATTTTACAGACAATTATCCCATTTGTTCGACGAGCAAACTTGCACGGTTGATTTCATTTTAGCACATATTTTTTCTGTTGAATCATACTCATTTGATTTGCTTAAACCCATTCCTTAGGCTCACTTAGGACCCCTCTTTTTGTGTCTTAAGT
>JAOWAN010000005.1:16805782-16829921 GCA_028566635.1 Lobelia cardinalis
GATCATCAACCCATTCTCTATAAATATTGTTCATCATCTCAGGAGTCAATTCTGATATCCTTCTACCCTCCTTGTTGAGACCAAAGGTGTCTTCAATCAAGTCTGCTGTCAGAGTGAGTCTCTTCCCTTTGATCTTAGAGGATATCTCTCTAGTCCTCTTGTCTAATCTTGCGTTCTCATAGAATTGATTTGCCCAATCATAGCTGAAGACATTTAACTGGAAGTCGCAGAGAAATAGAAGGCTGTGCTTCCTCAGGTGATAAATCACAGCAGAGCTAGTAGGATCTCTGACGAATTCATCAGAGTTGACTCTCTTTCCAGTCTCATAGTTAGCACCAGCTGTGGGGGCCATGTTTCTGAAGAGTTCAAGGGTTTGACAAAAGTTTGACCAAAAAAATATTTTAAGAAGGTAAGGGAGTTGAGAAATCCTAACAATGACATAAATGAAATTCATGCTTTAAACGGGACAGAAGAACATATGACTTAAAAGAACAATTTTCTGACATAGCCTTTTAGGGTTTCTGTCATACTTAAGAAATGGAGTTATAGAGATATGAGCAAGTGCAGATGAATCATTAATCGCCAAGAGAAACAGCAGAGTAAACATTAAGAAATGATCGGAAAGGTAGGGCACACAGGCTACAGTAACTTCAAGCAAATGCGAGGAAGATGTAAAATGATTACCTACATTACTGAAATTAAAGAGAGATTAAGAAGCACATACCAGAAGTATTGCAAAGATACGAAGAGAAATTTAGAATTAATCGAAGGAATAGTGAGGAACAGTGTACTATGAGGATTTTGGCTCGAAGAGGGGTTTCTGTTCTTTTAGAAAAACGATGAAGTGCAGAATAAAGAAAATTTAAAAAGGTTTTATTTGGGTCGGTGCATAAGATAGAAAATCCCAAGGAGGGGGGAAAAAGGGGAAAGTAATAATATTTAATGAAATAACTGCTGACACCACTAACGAGGTAGTGAGCCGTACAGTTATACGGAAATATCGTTTTCCTCCTCCTAGGTTTTAAAATAAAACGACGTAGTTTTGACCCAAAACGTTCGAAGGACTTGTGGTTTTGCTGCCACGTGTCCAAAAATTTATTTTTGGAAAGAGGACCTAGGATCTAATTTAACTAATTAGAAGTGAAAGATATACAAAAAGAAGACTTTTGTTTCGGAGGCCTTGATTCTAGCTTGAATCGGAGGACTCTTGGTCAGATGACTTATTTTCATTCGGATGACTTGATTCATGTGATCTAAAACAACACATAACACACTTGTCAGTAGGCTTTTCATGAACTCTTCTTTTATGGTCAGCAAGATTCAAATAAAATGAAGAGTCTCTTGATTACTTAAGCATTCAAATCAATTATTCCAAGTTCACCTCTCAAGAATGCAGACCTTGTTGAATCTGTTGATATGTATTGCAGCAGAATGTTTTCCTTTTCAACATGGTCTTTGAGAAAGTGATATCTAATGTCTATGTGCTTGGTCTTGAAATGCATGACAGGGTTATGAAATACTGAAATAGCAGAAGTGTTGTCACAGTAGATGGGGGTTTGAATAATTTGAATGTTGTAATCTTCAAGTTGTAACCTTTTTGAACCATTATTTTTTCCAATAAAATATTTTATATATTGTTGCCTCGTCAAAAAAATATCTGACAATTTTTATTGTTTATTCAAACAAAAATCATCACTTTTTAAAAAGGAGGGAGTAGTATAATTAAAGGGGAAGCTCAAATTATGATTCATTGAACTGAGTTACTATTTATCAGTCTTAAAATTTATTATATTATTCTTATTTTTTTAAAATATTTTTGTTATTTATCGTTCATAATTTTTTATTCCTTTCTCATTATTATATATTCACTTTAAAACTGAAAACAGTAGCATTTCATCCAAAACAACAGTCCTTACATCAATTGATTCTATAATTATGAGATTATGAGCAATAATTAACAACTTAGTATTAAAATGAAGGTATTAAAGTGATTATATGATATGAGGTAAAGTAGAAAATTTAGAGGCGATAAATAATAAAGGTATTTTTATTAAAATTGAGGACGATCATAAAAATTTTGGGACGATAAATAACACCACTCTTCATTAAAAATAGGTTCTTCGGGCCCTGTTTGTGTTTTAGGAAGCCAAAAAACAGTCATTATGCGACAGGCCTGGTAAGAGTAAGTAAGCCCATTAAAACTCATAGTTTAATGAATTGGGCTCGGTAAATGAGCAGTCTGAGCCCACAGGTGTAAAACCTCAGTAGAGTGGAGAGAGAGAGAGAGAGAGAGAGAGAGTAGACATGGCAGGGGTGGGAGCATTTTGGGGAACAAGGGTTCTGGAAATTGTGAAGAAGCACGACAGTGGGGGACTGGTTTGGAAGAGAATTAAGCTCACTCCCACCCGCAAAGCCAACGCCAAGAAGCGCATTCACCGTGTTTGGCAGGTCCCCTCCCTCCCACTCTCCCTCTCTGCAATTTGCTTTTTAGGGTTTATTCCTCTTCTTTTTACTGAACATTTTTCGCTCACTGATTGTTCGTTGGTATTTGTTATTGGAATTAGATTTGTAAAAACTTGGAAGACTCCCACTTGCAAAAGACTTAATTAATTACCGCACATTTTTTTCTTTCCATTTTTGTTTTTTGAATTGCAAAATTTTGATTACTTATTGCTGCAAGTTGGAAAAGAAATCACTGATCAGGTTTACGGTGAAAAATGACCAGACATTTGTTGATGACTTTAGTTGCTTTTGATGAAGTAATCACATTGAGCTAAATTAGTTGCGCATTGACCTTGTAATTTGATGTACTAGAATATGTCTTATGAGTTATAACTTCCTTGTTCTAGTGGTTCATCCAAATGCACCAAAGGGAATAGGGATGGGTCAAATCAACCTACTTTACTCCTTGCAAGTAAGACATGGGAACATTTCTATAGTCCTAAACTGTACGGAATGGCAAAAAATTCTTGGGATGTTAAGTGTGAGAAGGCGGGTTCTATGTAATCTCAAATGTATCAACAGATACATATAATTCAACACTGGAAGAGCATGGGTGTTTACAAGATAGATTAAAAAGAGTAGTACTACTCTTGATTTAAAGTTTATCTGAGGACAAAAGCAAGTATACAACTGAAGAAATGCTAAATTTGTATCTAACAAAACATCGGAGCCTATCTCCAGATTTCAACTCATTAAACTGAAAACTCAAGAATAAAAATGGGTATAACTGTATAGCTGATAATATACTCCCCCCACCCCTGCCCCCAAATAAGAAAAAGAGAAGATATTATTTAAGCTTATAAATATCCGTTGTCTTTTCAAAAAAAAAAAAAAAAAACACAACGCTTCTCTTACATCTCATCTAAAAAAATGCATAAGTTCAGTGCAATTCAAATGAAATATAGCAAAGAAAAAATATGAAACTGAAAAGTTGACTGGTTTTTGACTCGAAAGCTATGTTACCTCAATCCTTCAATTTCAATGTTTTACCTTGAGGATGTGTACCTATTCCCGTTGAGTACGCTTTTGCCCTCCTCAAGAGCACGCTGTTGAAGACAAAGATGTAAAACCTTTGATTATATCGAAACTGAGGGACATTCAGTAGAATCTAGTAGTTAAACTGCTTCCGTTCACATAAGTCGACATTTTTCTCCAATTTGGTGTGTACGTTGACGTTCCGATAGATATTGTTTTTCATATTCTTTCCCATTCAGCAAACACCCCCAAGCAGCTATTCATTCGTCCAAAAAAATTGTTTTACTTTCCTCTTTTATCGTTTCAAGAAAATAGTCTCATTTCTAACAATAGGTAAAATAGTAACTTACTAATGGTACAAGCTTATTAAGCTATCTCCTTAATATCCGTAAAATGTAAAATGATACTCCGTCCTCCCCGAAAATAAAGTTCCAGTGTACTTTTCACGTATATTAAAGAGATAGCTAAACATGCTTGGTGTATCTCTAGGTTGTAACTCCTCTATCTTATTTTGACATTTCATGGCATTTTTCGAATCAATGTATCGGTGTATCTTTAGTTGGTTTCAGAGAATAAACTGTGATCCTAAGAATTACTTGCATAAAAGTTCCATTCAGCCAAAACTAAACATTACATTATTATCAAGTTTTGAATTAAAGTGGTCGAGGTTACTTTGAAAAGTCTACTTAGGCTTCTTGTGTGGTGGTGGTGGTGGTGGTGTGGGGGGGGGGGAGCAATCTAAACTTGGAATGGAAGTGAACAAACAGTTGCTCCCCTTGTCAAAAAAAAAAAAAAAAAAAGGAAGTAAAGAGTAATAGTCATATTGTATTGGGAAATGTAATATACTTATATATATATATATATATATATATATATATAAGTGCTGGTCTTCCACTATTTGTCCTACACCACATTGCTATTCTTTTAAACTTTCTGTTTTTTTTTTCAGAATTTCTTAAGTATATTGGTTGAATATCATAAGTGAACATTACTGTTTGTAGTTCCTTGCACAACCTTGTTTATCAGGATGTTGATGATAACTATGTTGTCTTTTTTCATTATCCTTCTCCACCAGTTATTACGTGTTAACTCGTGTATTTTTGTTCTCCCCTACTTTTTGTTTCTTATCATATTCATGGTGCGACTTCAGCTACATTATTTTTTTGTTGTTTTACATGGACTATTTAGGCTATAACTTTACTTTGAGGTTTGCACCCTGTGGTTTCACGTCCATAGGATAATTTTGTCATGGGGATGTAGCCAGTCCGGCTTATAAATGCCCATATCAGCAGCTTTTATTTTCTTTAATATATAAAGGAGCCGCTACTCAACTATGTGCTTATATTTAAAGTTTATTTATGGAACTGTAAGTTCTATCTTTACTTTCTGTTGACACTGTCGACATTCTATGTGATGAGATATGCCTTTCTCTTCCTTGCAGAATGAGGCAGTCTTGAGAGCATGTTCTGATCCATCTCCATCCAAAACTTCACCAGAAAATGCTGAAGGAAATGGAGTGAAAGAAAGCTCAAGTACCCAAGAGTAGACAACAATTAGTAAGAACAAACAAGCCAAAATGTTATATACTGGCTCTTATTTGGCCATAATTTATGCATCTTTATTAGATTATTAGATGTGGAAACACTTATTACGAACTTCTTGTTGGTCATTGTTTGGGCAAAGTCTGTGATATGACGGGAGTTTTCCTTAGCATGGTCTAGTACAGCAGTTCCGAGTTTCAAGTTCCAATCTTTTTTAGTTTTGGAAATTAAAGAAATGAATCTGTTTCGCTGATTGAAGAAAGTACGTTTTGGTTTTGCTCATTACAGTGTGCTATTAACCTTACGAACCTTCTTGTTTTGTCTTTGTTTGGGCAAAGTATGTGATATGACGGGAGTTTTCCTTAGCATGGTCTAGTATAGCAGTTCCGAGTTCCAAGTTCCAATCTTTTTCAGTTTTGGAAATTAAAGAAATGAATCTGTTTCGCTGATTGAACAAAGTATGTTTTGGATTTACTCATTACAGTGTGCAATAAACCTTTTCCTTTGGCTGCATAGCAGATGGTAGTATAGAAATGTAGTCTTTACTTGGTGCATTGCCAGAAGATGGGATGTCAAAATTGTAAGTGATTAGATACGAAGAGAATCTCTAACCAATGTTCTTAGTGGTATTTTGCTTTGTATAGTAGAGACTTCAAAGGGTCATTAAGTTTTGAGTATAAAAGTGCTTTGCTTCTTGATACTGGAAGCAGTTTCCTTCGAAGTCACCCGTAATATTAGGAACTGGGATCGCCTTCATGTTGTTAATTTTCAGCCAGTTATAAAATTCGATTACTCTTATACATTTTGATTGGTGGCATTTTTTTGCTAATATACGGCTGTTCTTGTTATGATCAAGGTTGAATTCCTAATAGTATCCTAATTCATTAAAGCATGACTGAGAGTGAATGAAATCGAATCTTCAAATGGATGATCTGGTCCATATTAGAGTGGTGGAAATTTATTTGAGCCCCAAAGGTGAATATGAAAGCCGCCAAAAGCTGAAAGTTACTTTAAAGTACACTTATTTACTAGATGAGAAGGTAATTGAGGACACCAGGCTATGACTTGGAGGGCCTAGCTGTAAACGTCATTAAGAATCATGCAATTGAAGGATATGTCCTATAGGCAATTTTTCGACGTTGGTGTTAGCATTTCTAATGTAGGCACAAAATTCTCTCTTTATCTCCCATCAGAATATTGTTTCTTGAACCTTTCTTCTCAGTTAAATATAAGACACTTAGCTACAGAAATGCTGAACTGACCAAAATCGAAGAGTTTTGAACAGTAACCATAGTTAGCATGCTTAGTGAACCTTGTCAAAAAGTTCATCTGCGGATGTGAAGAAATTGGGGTTGAGGATGTAGTGAATAATAGCCAACAAAATGAAGATCAAGCCTGTGGGGTTTTATACTGGCTCTATAATGCCCAATTTTAGGCCCTCTATTGGATCAGGTGATTATACTAAACTTAAAGACTCCGCAAATCTCTCTGTTCCTTGTGGAAAACGTGGATCTTCTTTAGTATAAACCATTGTGGCAACTTTTACGTTTTGGAAGTTGTATTGCCTTCTATTCAGAAAGGCAATGGCCAGTAAGAGAGCTAAGTTGTGTAGTCTGTGTTTGGATTTAACCTAATCTTTATCAATATATGGCCTTGCAGATATGTGTAGAAGCACCAAGTTGCAAAACTGGGACTTTTTCGAACCTATGACAATCCTGCCAAGTACATCTTGGTTGAATGAAACTCTTGCAGAGTGTCAGCCTGAAACATCAACTGACTAGCACTTGTACAAGATTTCTCATGTTCTAATTTCTAGGATTTAGCAGTCTAGTTGGCTTATGAACATTGGAATCTTTTAGCTGGCAAAATATCTTAAACTTTTGATTGTTCTGGATTAGTAGAATGCTTTTGCTCAGGAATCTTTTAGTTGGCTTTGTGTTCTGATTTCTACTGGAATCTCTACGTTGTTCAGCAATTCTTCTTCTAGTGGGATTTTGTGGTTAGTTGTGGATTGTTGGAAAAATGAGATTGGGTATGACATGGACAAGTATGCATGCAATAGCTGAAACTATCTCAATTTTCCTTTAAAATGGAAGGCTTATGTTGACTTTGAGGAAAAAACTAAAAAATAAGAATTAGGTCAGGAATAGCATTTTTTAAATGTCAGTATGAATGAAAAAATTTAATGGCTGCTTTTTCATTGGTGTTGGCATTCCTACACCAACACTCTTTCTTGTCTGCCTCTACTGGGGAATTGTATCGTTGCCAGTTTCACTTTACTATTTGATCGTACTTTAGCATAGAAATAGGGTACGGGCAAGATATTCCATGATACATGGTAAGCATCAGCTTGGAGGTTATAGCCATACCATACGTGTTGTATCCGAAAAATGAGCTCATCAAATCCTTTGCTTCAACTCTCGGAACAATTTCAGCTTTAGTTAATAGCATGAGTGTTTATGGACCATCTCAACTGTCTAGGAAGGATTCTGAAGCTTTGGCTAGTTGTTTTGGGCTGTTTAACAAACCATGATGGGTTGAGCTTGGGACTGGCTCACACCTCAGCTCAGCTCGATTGATGTTGGGTCCTAGTAGAGCTTGAACTTGAATTTAGGTTTGAGGTATAAACATTTACAATTGGCTCAATAAGCTCGGGAATCCTAAAATATTTGCAATTGTGTATTCCAAAGTAGTTTTATTTAAGGCCTGGGCAAATTGCTTTGTTTAGCGAGGTAATGAAGTCAAGCTTAAAACATAGGTTCCTTGGCTCTCGATTGAATTGACCTCCATTAAGAATTGAAAATCTGAGTTGAACACTCAAAGCATGGTTCAATTACAGCACCACTTGCTGACCCGTCGCTGTGCCATACCCTTGAATATTTTGGATGTGTAGATATGCAGTTGCGTACCTTTTGTGCTTTTGTTTCATAGAATAGTTAAGGTTGCCTCTAGTTTAGCCTAAGAAATTAACCGGTTAATACTTGTGACTTTTCCTAATACTTGAAGCAATTTACGGAAGGCTACAGTAGATAGACGTTGGCATCACCGTCATGTGGTTAATTTTGTAGCCTTTTAACAAAGCATTTTTAATTGGTTACATATCACTGTTGTAGATGGCCAGGGTTGAGCTTATGATATCTCGGGGAATCTCAACCCTTTTAAAAACCACCACAGAAGGGATGATTCTGAATCTTAAAATAGGATGAAGTGGTCCATTTCAAATTGTTGAAAACAGGGTTGGATATGATCTTGGACATTGAAAGCAGCCGAAAGCTGAAAATTCCTTGTCTGTCTCCGTCAAGAATGGGAAGACTGATTTTGACACCGCGGAATTAGAGACTAGAATATAAAAAACACTTTTAAGGTCAGAAGGTCAGCAGTATGAAACTATGAACCAAAGAATTCAGGGAGGTCCATCAGCCCATTCGGTCCTCCTAAGTAGAGTTATGTGTACACTCAACTCTCTCTCTCTCTCTCTCTCTCTCTCTCTCTCTCTCTCTCTCTCTCTCTCTCTGTATTGCACCGCACTTCTAGTGGGTAAGATGCGTAATAAGGTTGCAATGTTTCCGTTTTCTATTTAAAGAGTTTGTTCATCATCTTGCTTCGGGATTTCCGTACTGCTCAGGAAAGTTTCGAACGATATAATTAGGAGGAAAATATGGCACGAATGGATTACATGATATCATCATCATGGTGCAGGTTGTTGCCGCACAATATGGGTACCATTTAGAACTGAGCTCAGCAAGATATGTTCCTCCTTCCAATTCTTGGGACAATCAAATCTCTTCTTCTACTTTAAGGGTAACAGCATGGGATTTCTTATGGTTGACCTCTCTCAACTGTCAAAAGCAATTCATAAGTCTCTTGTGACTGCTTCAACAGTTTCTTCAGTAGAGTCTGAGCTGCTGCTGAGCATCCACCCATAAGTGGTCCCTCCTGGCTGAAGCTGCCGTGCCTAGTTTTGAAAATTTCTAACTGATTATTTCAATTTTGATTGGGATCGACGTCAAATGATAATGCTATTGAAAATTCTGATTTTATAACCACAACTCTTGTACTAATAATAAGGCAAAATGACCTTTTTCGTCCCTGACCTTTGACCCAGTAGACGATTTAGTCCCTAATGTTTGTTAAAGACGATTTAGTCCCTGACCTTTCAATACCAAGGGCGATTTGATCCCTGCTCTAATTTCAATATCCATCTAGGTGTGGGAAAATCTTCAATGGTAAATTAGAGCAGGGATTAAATCGTCTACTGGGTCAAAATGTATGAATTTTGACAAGTGGATTGTTAATACTCCCTCCGTTCCAAAATGTATGAATTTTGAGTCAAAACTTGATTCATTTTCGAATAGATATTTGATTAGGTTTTAGTCATTTTTAAAAAGTGACGGAACACAAACTTTATAGTATTGTTAGTGTAGTTTTCGAGTGTTATAATTCAATTATATCAAATTAATTAAAAATGATAAGATTTTTGAAAATTTGACACTCATATTGGGATGAAATGAGTAACACTAATGTAGTGGTAGTAGTAGTGTAAAGAGAGCACAACTAATCGTTCCTGATACTACATAGGGGGGATGTTGTACTTGTACAAAACCTTTCATGTTCATCTTGTTTTGAGCTATAGGGCATTGCTAATGGCCTACAAGCAATTATATACTATAGATTTCTGGGTTTGGTTTGTAGTACTTATTAGACCCCTGAAATTGGAATTGGGAGATGTCATTGTTGCAGAGATGCCAAGCAACCCCAATTTAACTTAATTTTGTCCCAGCAATCTAACATTTAAAATGGTGGTTGGTTTTGGAATTGGTCAACATATATTATTGATAACCCTCTCTCTCTCTCACACACACATACATACCCTATCTGATTGGTAATTTCCCTTATTTTCTCCTTTCTTTCCTTTTAATCTAAACACCTCCCGGCGGAATGGAATGGATGTCAGCGTGTAACGAGTTCGAATTTTCTGTTTCAAATGATGTCTCACCTTTCTTTAACCCCATTTAAACCGTTTAAAAGATGATCCTAAAATTTAAAACTCTAGAAAATTTGGATTCGGGTGTAACAAAACAGAAGGTGATTTTCGCTTTCCCGAATTATCTACCCATCGAATTAGACTGCATAAACTTGAACATAACGAATTGAGCTGTCTCTAATAAATATTTATGTAAAATATATGAAAATGGGGATCTAAAATAATGAAGAAATAAATACTCTTTAAGAGGATCCGTGGTGGGCTTTATTATTATAAGTGAGTGTGGTCTACCATGACGGGCTTTCCACGTGATTGACAATATGAAAACCCTAAAGTCAGCAATACACAATTTCATCCTCTCATCTCCTCTCTTTTTTTTGGTCTTAATCATCTGATTTTTTTTTTGTCATCACACTTGTGAGGTATGGAAAGATCATCAAATTTTGAGTCTCACAATTTTCATCCGATAAATAATGTTCAGGACTTGAAATAAAATTCGGCATTCGCGTTCTCATAATCTTTGGTAAAATCAAGATTATCATGAAAATATTCATAAACTGCTCTACCGTAGTTTTTAGCAGATGCTTCCGATTTAGGTTTAATCGTACGTCTCAACGGGATCTTCCGACCAAATTTTGACACATTTCTGTGCTCCCGTCCTCATCTCACACACAGTAACACCCAGTTTTATAATAAGAGTAAAATTCTGTTACAAGCGGAAGTGACCTAAGGGTTAAGAGCCCTGGGCCTATTCGTTAGCTCTCCACCCTGTCTCCTGTGATGCATATCCTGCGATTTACCTCCTCCACGTTGGCTCAGGACTGGGTCGGTGGGGGACTGCCGGAGTTGCAGTCTCAACCTTTTATAATAAGAGTAAAATGTCCTTTAGCTACTAAGTTGTCGTACTATTATAATAATAATAATAATAATAGTAAAAATGTCTTTTAGCTACTAAGTTGGGACATTTACAGAGAGGGTGACGTGGAGAACTCTAACAACCGTAGATGATTCTAAACCCATTGTCACAAGAAACTCTGGTCGGCAATTCTTAATTTTTAAAATTACATTCCCAAATCAATTATCATCACGCACTCTCTTTATTATTTTTTTTTCTTCTTAAATTATACAGTAATTAATATATATATATATATATATATATATATATATAGAGAGAGAGAGAGAGAGAGAGAAATCAATCACTAATCAGGAAGGATTAACTTTATGCCGTCCTTAATCCCTTGAACGTCCACTTGTCAACCATATGGCCTACTCTCTAATTAATTAGTCAGTCCTATATATCTGGTTAATTTTTGTTAGCATAATTAACATAAGGTTTTAACTTAAAACCCCACCTAAATAAATAAATAATGAACTTTATGATAAATGAATGTGATGTGATTATTAAAAGGTTGAAACTGCAACCCCGGCAATTCTCCACCGACCCTGCCCTGAATGTGATGCGATTATTGTTTAGTGGTAATGTCACGAAAAGGTATTATTATTATCTGTAAGCTATGTTTTATGCCTTAACTGTATTGACATTGTTTATTTAAAATGGGTCAGTCAACTCAACCGTAGCCGATTCTTTGCATGTTTGACGTGTGGGTAGCGTACGTGCAGGATAATACCACTTCTTCTGTCCCATAATAAATAATTTTTTTTTAAAAAAAACATAATGTATTTCTATATTAGTATTTAAAATATATTTATCATGTTTTATATTTTAGTATTTTAATCATAATAAAAGTATGTGAACTATGAATAATAATATTCATGAATTTAAATATTTAAGTACTTATTTTTGAAATATTTAATTAAATATAATCATATTGACTAATTTTGCTCAAAATTATCACTAATTTTAAGATGGGGGACTTTCTGGACATCAGAAGGAGGTAGAGAGCCAACTTACTCCATAAAGAAGGATGGGTGGAATTTAAGAATCATTTAGAGCTAAACAACTGAAAAAACATTGGATTAAGAAATTGTGTTTTGCTTAATTTAGGACAAGCACTCAAGCTGAAGGAGTGGTTGGAAGATAGTAGGGGAATCTCTCTCTCTCTCTCTCTCTCTCTCTCTCTCTCTCTCTCTCTCTCTCTCTCTCTCTCTCTCTGTTAGTGCTCTTAAAATTTTTCTTCAAACAAATTTCAACAGGAGGATATGTTCAATGACTAAAAATGTCTAATTTCTTTGTGTATAATACAAGGAATCTATATGACCTGATGATGTTAGACTTATACAAAGGCATGGGCCATGAGGAACATTTTTTCCCCCTCCTATTCCTTGGCCAAATTTAGGCATTTCAAATACCTTAAAAACTAATAATTAGATTTAAGAAAGTTGTATTGGCTTATTGGGTCACCCTCCTCCTTTCTAAATTTCTCATCCTTTTGCACCAACTGCGAGTCTTGTAATATTGGAAATATCTCTAACTTTGTTCCCATACACAACCTGTTTTTTTTTTTTTTTAAAAAACTAGCTTGGAGATTACTCTTACTGTTTGAATTGCAATGTAGATCAAAGTTCCTATTCCATTCGTTTGAGGATTAAAAATTGGCTCCGTGATTAGAAATTAGAACCTTTTAATCTTTGTTGCAAAAAACTGAAAGAATCTACCAAGTGATTCCATAGAAATGGAGATTTGCCAGGAAGGAATTGGGTTCTTTTTGGGTAGAATTCTGCTTTCACAAATTGCCATAGGAACCAAATACCAGATAGAGCGTGAGATCTTGCAAAAATATTGTTCTTATTCTTGTTCTTCTAAAAAAAGTTTCACTCTTTATCGAATGATCGAAAATTTTTGTCCGCCGTCGGTGTAAAATAACATTTTTACACTAGCGATTCATATTATTTGACGAGAACTTTTTTCAAAACCAATTTGTATTACTTTGTCATCACATTTTAGTGATATCAAAAAAATTTAGATATCAAATTTCATTTTCTGATTGTGAATTGAATAAGTTTATATTTCAAGATGTTTGATTCGTCGATAGATCAAGTATATTTTAAAGCATAAATTTTTTTAAAAAAAAAATAGGTAGAACTTTAATTTCAACCATCTATAACATGAATCAATCAAGTGAGTTTTCAAAAAATATTCCAATGTATAATATGGTAAAAAAAAAAAAAAAAAACATTGGATACACAAATAAAATAGGTAAGCAATTGCTTGCACATGGCACCTTTTCTTTCTCCCATCTTTCATGGAGTATTTCTTTTTGCCTAGTGCCTCCTCCTTCAATTTTATTCCCTTTTTCCCAAAAACCATTTACCTTTGCATGCAATATTTCAAACATTATTTTGTGCTTTGCTAAAAGCTCAAACTTAAGAGAGAAGCAAGGAGATTAATCTTGGCTAATTCCGAAAAGTTGAGGATTCTTGTACTTAGTGACATACATATAGGAGCAACTAGGAACAGCAGCTACTGCCGAAAATTTAATAATTATTTGGTTTTGAACCTTAAAATTTTCATTTATCTAATAATAAGATGGTTATTTTCCAACAGCTCTACTACTCTGGTGATCAATACAAAGACGCTAGTACTGTGTGCAATTGAAAGGGAAATGACTATTTTCTCCTAAAAGTGGAAAGATCATTGCAATTAGTGCTGCTTTCTTCTTCATGATCACTTGTAGACACATCTGTAATCCCACTTGAACCAGAAGATGAGGTCAAATCAGTCTTTTCCTTCCCCAGGAAATCATAGAACACAGGCTTTGTCTTTCCACTACTATTATTATTTGTAGCATCATCACTACTAGCTCTTTCTCCATTTTGGGTGCTGACCAAATGCATACTTTCCCTCTTCTCCTCTTCATTTTTACTATTGTTATTACTCCTTCTCTTCAAAAATATTCTGCAAAGAACCCAATTCTCCATCCCCTGCAAAACATTTAACACAAAACTAAAATTAAGTCCAACTTCTCTTATGAACAATTTGGGGACCAAGATATATAATAACAGCTTGAAATTATCATTATGTATTTAATTTTACCTTGGTGGTGGGAGTTGTTTGTGGGCTAACAAGGCGGTATTCATGCATGATCCAATCAGTTCTAGAGCCATGGGGAGGCTTTCCTCTGTAAAAAACCAGAGTTTTCTTCATTCCCACAGCTTGGGTGGTACTGTTGTTCCTAGATGTTAAAATCTGCTTGTCTAACCCCGTAGCCTTCCAATACCCAGATCCAGTTGCTCTGTTGGATCGGTTACCATTCGGGTACTTGACTTCTCTGGTGCTGAAAAAGTATCTTTCTTGCTCCGAATCACCTATATCATCATTTCCATTTATTAGACCAATTAAGCATTCCCAATTTATGCTACTGACTTTCAATAATATGACTACAAAAGAGTATAGACACGACAAGTAATTTACATATTAGAGAAAAAGTTAAGGAAGACGTTTTGAGTTCAGAGTTGGGTGGTCATAATCGAGTAAAACAGCTGTATGGACGGACGCATAAGTTTTGACATTTGTCAATTTAGAGTGTCCGTAGCCATTTTTGGAATGTCAGTAGCATAAATAACTCTTTATCGAGCTATAACGCAACTTAAAAGTTATGTGACATTGCTGGAGTATAAGGAAATGAGTTTGGGAAAGAAGTGATTCTGTTAAAAATTGGAGAGAGAGAGAGAGAGAGAGAGAGAGAGTTGTTGTGAGAAGGGTGCAAAAAAGACCAACCTGGCAAATCCCAAGGATCAGCTTTGCAAACATCAACCTCAGGGATGATGGAGGCAGGCAGAGGGCAGGAGTGGACCTTGCGCTTCAAGTATTGTACCACAAGCTCTTCATCAGTGGGATGAAACCTAAACCCAGGAGGCAATCTAAGCACACCATTCTTGACAAAGTTGAGCTTCTCCATTTCCTACTCTGTTTCCCTCCCCTTCAAACTCAGATAAAACCAATTCTAAAGAGAAGAAAACAAATAAAATTCTAATTAAGAACAACCCTTTAATTCAAACTGAAAACCCAATTCAGCTCGGAAATTTCACAATCATTCACATATGTTCCATGATCAATCAAGAAAGACGAGCAAGGAAATAAGAAGAGGGAGGGAGAGCGAGCGAGCGAGCGAGGGAATTAAGAGCGGGAGTTGGAGTTGGAGTTGAAATGGGAAGAAGGAAGGGTGTGGGTAATGAGAGGAGGGAAAGTGTGGGCTTCTTTTATAGTAATGGGGTGAAGAGAAAACCAATGGGAGAGAAAGACCACAAGGGCAGGGGTTTGGCGTAAACAAGACTCAATCTTCTTTCCTTTGACGCAATTTTAAACAAAACATGGCTTGTTCTTTAAAGAAAAGGTCAATTTTTTTTTTTTTAATTTCTTCTAACAATTTAAGCCCAAAACAAAAACAGCTAAGGCCAATTTTTAAATTTTGGCTAATTAGTAGTAGTGGGGGTACGGGAATAACCGTGGATGTCAATGCCCACCCTCCCCCTCCCCCTCCCCCACCTCTTATTTGATACTTTTATTATATGCAAAGAATGTTCCGTTCGGCGTATTTACAGAGGATTTGGTAATATATTTAGGCAGAAACATGTAATCAAAAGCCTTAAAACTTGCAAATAAAAATTATAAAAATGTCACTTTGGGATAATCGATATTGTTCTTTCTAGGTGGATATTGCAAGTCTTTGAAAAAAATTGTATCAAGTGTGTAGTCGAACTACCTTAATTCAATCTAATTTATTAAAAAAAAATTTAAAAAAAAAAAAACGTCGCTTTTATCAAACTGTTGATGGCACTGTTTATATTATTGGGTTCTTCGGTACATTTTTACAATATTTTAGTGTGTGCGATTCGGGGTTCTTATTCCTCTAGTTTCATATGATCATGGAATTTGATCTGATAGTTTTAACTTTTGTAATAATGCTCGCTCTCGTCCAGCTTGTGTTTGATTCCAGTTGAGAAGAACACAACAAGCATTGAGATCAAATGTGTCCAAACATTTTTGTTTGTCTCGAAAAATGTAAATATCAAACGTGTTTATTGTAGTAATTTTGAACATCGCAGATAACAATGTTATTTTTCCATAACATTCAATATTGCTTAGACATGTGCAATAATAAGAAGAGACAAAAAGAAAACACTAGTTTTGGCATTGATGGGTAACTTGGCCATCTAGTGACTGATTTACAAAGCAATTATATATAAGAGGTTTAAACAAAGTAAGCAGCTTGTCAGGGTGAGGTCTAAGTTTAAAAAATTATAAAAAATGATATTAATTATGTTAGTTTCAAAAGTATTGTTTCCCCACTCATACCTACTCTTTTATCCATCTATCATGTAATTATTTAAAAATTAAACAAAAACAAAATTATGTTAAAAATTAACTATTCAAATGTATCCATGTATAGGAAAAAATTATTCAGTAGCTCTATCACGCCGTCAATGCAATCTCAATATTTGAAATTAGAAAGATGAACTGTCTCGTAACTATCCCTAAAATATAAGGATTGTTTTTATTTTGTGAAACGGTGCTTATAAGAGTCGAGAAATCAATAAAACGTCACAATACATCAGCACGAAGACAGTTGGGATGCTTGTAAGAGAGGGACAGAGTTGGTTGGTTGGGTCTTTTATGTTAGCTCACAAAGTAGAAAACCCTCACGGAATTGGGGTTTACCAGTGTTGGCAAAATCGTGCTCAACTCTTTGTGGGATCAAATTGGGAGGATACGATACGACTTGTTGTCATCAAATCTGGGTTGGTATTGGATTTTGGGGCACCTCCCCCTCTTCCTTTTAAAATCCCACATTGGCCCCTTTGATTTGTTAGGGAAATATTTCACTTTTGGAAACAATTGCTTTACTGGTTAAAAGATTTGTGGTGTGGTACACCCTCTTTGGAAGAGTTCCAGTTATCGTCAAACTTGTCTAAATCATAAACTTCTTGTGTTTGGTACGTTCAAAACAAGTTGGAATCATCATCATTTTTCTTTTTCTATTGATTTTTTGGTGTTCTGTTCTGCTGGGTTGTGATGAAAGAAATGGTAATCGTAGATGGACTAACGGCTTTCTTATAACTATGCAGTTAAGGGTATATATGACAGTATGAAAGACATCTGTTAAAGCGGGAGGGGTGAATTTGATGTACAACTATCATAAAACTAATGATTTCAATATGTCAATTTAGTCCTTGAATTTACCTAATGTAGTATTTCATAAGCATCCATTTCTACGGAAAAACAAGGTTGAATAATGAATTTGTCGAACTAAAGATTGTTTCACAAATTAGACCTATCAATTTGCTGCCCATTAATTCATTCTAACTCGCTTTAATCTGCTAAACAGCTTAATCTATTACAACCCATTTAATTAAAATTTTAAGTATTAGAATGTATAAAAAAAATTTTTTTTTTTGTGTAAAAGAGTATTCAAATGTTAATTCGAATTTAACTTAAGTACTTAACCCATTTATTATACAATTGAGTTGATCGATCGATTAAATGGGTTATAATAGGTTGAATTCATTACAACCTATTAATTATTATAACTTAACCCATTATAGCCCATTTAACCCAAATTGACAGGCTTACTTGAAATTAACCATTTAATCAATGCCATAATGCAGAGGCTTTTGTTGCCTGCCACAAAAAAGATATTCAATTCTAAGTAAAAAAGGTCAAATGAAAACTCGAAATATAAGAAGGCCACAACAATAATAGGTCATTGCAAATAATCAAGAGCGATGGCTCAGTGAGAATTGAGTTTTTAGATAGAGAGATATAAAATACAATAAAATATTCTCAAAATCAGTGAGAATTGAGTTCTTAGATAGAGATATAAAATACACCTATCAAGTTAAATGAGCCAAAGATGCAATTTTGGAAAATAAAGCGCAAATAATTTGAAAAGGAAGGATGGAATCCTCCAAGTTGCATTTTGTGTGTGAAAAAATGTACAACATTCATTTTACTTTTTGAAAAAAAGAAAAAATATCAGTAGAGGTAAAGGAATATTAATCATGGTGTGAAAGAAGCTAATTAATTGTTTGGATGTAAAATTAATGATGGAAAACGATGTCTCATATGGACACTCAAAACACATTGTCCATCACAACCTTCGAACATTGTTTGAAAGCGTAGCTTACCTTGTAATTCATTTTTTTTCTTTACTTAAAACTAATAATTTCATTTGTAATGTATTAATAATTTTAATATAATTTAAGAATAATATAAATATGTATATTTCTCTCCATAAAAAGCGTACAATGTGTAAGGTTTTTTTTTTTTTTTTTTTTTTTTGCACAAAAGGAATACATAATAATAGTACTGTGTTAGCAGAACAAAAAATATAAGCAACGCATAATTGCAATTTACAAATGATCTTGGATAAACCAATGCTATAATCAGATTTAAAAATAAGTTCTATATAGCTTATGATCAACAGAAACAATTAGAGCTTAACCTAGTCATAAACTTGTAGTCACATATATATATATATATATATATATATATGAGATTATTCCGCTACAAACCATTTTTTCGTACAAATCATACGAACCAATTGTATCTTACTACATTTTCGTTGTATGTTAGTTAAATGTCAGTATTTTGTAAAATAAAGATCCAACACAACAAATTTTTTAAGAAAATAAACTAAGATACAACAAAAATATACTAAGATACAACATATTCGTAAATATACAACAAACTAACTAATATGCGAAGATACAACAAAAATGTAATAACATACAACGAGGTCTTATTAAGATACAATAAAAAAAATTAAGATACAATAAAATTAACGAAGATACAACAAAAAAAAAGTACTAAGATACAACAGTTTGCACATTTGTACGATATTTATGATTTGTATTTGATCATTTATATATATATATATATATATATCCGCTCAAATGAAAACTAAATATCGTGTATATAGGCCGTAGGGATCAATCTCGATCGTTGAATTAGAGCAAAAAACACTACTGGCATAAAAAAAATTAATCTGTCATAGTCAGTACGTTGGATCAAAAATTTAGATATGTTGAAATAAATTCACAAATTTAGATATGTTGAAATAAATTCACAAAACGATAGCAAATTTGATACTATGTTTCATAAATTTTCAAGATACAATAGCAAATGTGTTGATGATTCTTATAATATTAAGGTTCTTATTGAAACGCGACTATATATATATATATATATATATATATATATATATGTATGTACCACGAAAATCGCACACATATTTTTTTCTTGCTAGGGAAGCAGTTAACCGTGTCAAAATGTACAGAGCAATCATGTACTTAGATGTAGAGGTGACTTCTAAAATTGTACTCCCCAGTCCCGTGAATATCACTGTGAGAGTCGCTTTGAATGGAGGTAGCACACTAATTTGATTAAACTCAATTCAAACTTAATCCAAACTTGAAAATAATTGGGTGAATGGTTTATAAATACTGTATTGTATTTGGAGCTACTAAATTAAACTATAAAAAAAGGACAGGAAAATACAACAACTAGTTGTGGTATAGGGTGCACGCATGTTTAACTAAAAATGGTTGCTCTTGATGATCAGAAAAGAATGGAAGAGAGAGAGAGAGAGAGAGTGATTGAGAGGGGAGGGGAGGGAGAATGGAAGGGTCCTCCTTGAAGTTGACAATGTGCTGGAGATTCTTAAGGAGCGAGAGAGAGAGAGAGAGAACCTACCTTCTGAGGAGGGCATCTCTTTCTCTCCCCTCCCATGTTATTAATAAGATTATATCTTATCTTCATTAGTTGGCGGAAAATATTCAATGAATTAATAAAATTTAAAAAAATAGGATGAGACTGCAATCCCCCATGGCTGTTAACCCTTAGTCACTTTCGTTTGTAACAAAGTCAATTTCATCTTGCGAGGAGTCGAACTCTGCACGCTATGGTGCTAAGCCCTATCCGCCCTCCTCTTTTCCATTGTAATATATGCTCCGGAAGCATATTTAATGAATTAATAATTTAGAAAGGGTGGGAGTGGGGGCAGTTTTGTCATTAAGTAGTGGGCTTGTAGAGAGAAGGTTGGGTGGGGGAATAAAGTTTTAGGGTCCTACTTGCCTCCAAAACGACGGGCACCCACGTCGGATTCGTGTGGTAAATGACAAATAAGGCAACTTCAAGTTATGCCCCATTTCAAGATTTCCTCACATTTCCTTGTCTCACAATCTTTGATCAAATTGGCAATTTTTGGGAAAAAAAAATAAAAATTTGTCTCAAGGGATCTCTTTCAATGAAATGACAGGCTTACCCCTAATTAGCGAAACCTTTCATACATATTTGGGTTTTAATCACTAACTTTTTGTCATAATTATCAACTCATGATATATTCCGTACTAATTACTCCAAAACATTTGCACTTTGATACACTTTCTGTAATCGTCTTCATTTTAACCATTTTAAGTAAGCTTATATCCTCCCTCATTAATTTTGTCGCAAAAAAATCATCGTTAAAATGTGCATTCGTCACTAAAAAGTTATAAATCTTGTGCCAGTGTTTACGAGAAACACTTGTAAGAAATATTTATGAGTGATATATTTGAGAGATAATGATACACTTATTTCTAATATTAGTGAATATAGTGTTTGTGGCTGTCGTTCGTGAAATAAAATTTTTTTTTCGAATCACGTAAATTAAGAGAACCGTACAATGTACAAAATAATACGTAGAGCATTTTTATTTTTTAGAGGTGCAATTTTTTTCAATAATAAGGTCTACAAATATTTTGATCAAATCTTATTAAGGCAACAAGAATTTTGTGCACTTTTTGTATGCATTTTTTATTATTATAATAATATTTAAATACAAATGTAAACTGAAAGGACAAGTTAAATAATTAAATGTACTTGTTGATATACAATATTTGTGTTTTTTTTTTTTTCACTATTGACATGTTATTACTCTTAAGGCAAAATATCAACGTCCTAACAACGAATTTTCATGTAATAGGAATTAGGAAATTGTTGAAAATAATAGTTGAAATGTGATAAATTCGAAAGATTTGCTATGCCAATTCGGAAGACTTGCAAAGGAATGTGATAAATTCGGAAGACTTGCTAGCCGGAAGATTTGCTATTCCAATTCGGAAGACTTGCTAGTCGAAAGACTTGCAAAGCGGTTTTATGTAATTTCCTATTTCCTTGTAATGCCTAATAGGCTGATTAATATAAATAGGAAAAATTTGTAATAGTTAGACACGCAATTCATTATTGAGATAATTAACTAAAAAGTTTCTACAAATATCTTATTTCTCTCTCCCGTAAACACTAAGGTACTGCATTCTTTCTTTCTTCCTCTTCTGCTGCGTCTCCGGCCACCGTCTCCGGCGGTGGTCCGACCTTCCTTCTCATTTAAATCACTGAATTTGACATGGTATCAGAGCGGAAAGCATCTATCTTCGTCTCAATTTCTCTTAAATTCCATCAAAACGATTTCTCCCAATATCTAGGATTCTCCGTTTTCATTTTTGAATCTCCGATCAATCATCACCAAATTAATTAGCAGTCATTTGCGTTCAATTTCTCCGATGAATCATGATCACATAAGCACTACGAACACATCAGGATTTATCTCTATGTTCGTCACTAACAAACTTCTGACTTTGATTTCCCCAAATTCGATTTCTTAGGGTTTATGGTTCATTCTCTTAAATTCCTTTTGATTTTGCGATTCCTCTTCGCAATCTCTGCATATACACCAGTGAAGTCTAGGTCAGTCGACTTCTTCTCATATCCGATCTTCAAATCGGCAATCAACTTCTTCACAGTGCGGTTATTTATATGAGCAACGCGTAGAGAGAATCACCTCTTTCCTCGAGTCAAATGCGAAGTCATCAATAGTTTCAATCAGTGTTTGAATCCTACTATCTCAGAGCTTT
The DNA here is from genome assembly GCA_028566635.1 of Lobelia cardinalis. Taxonomy (NCBI): domain Eukaryota; kingdom Viridiplantae; phylum Streptophyta; class Magnoliopsida; order Asterales; family Campanulaceae; genus Lobelia; species Lobelia cardinalis. Next base: position 16,827,635 of record JAOWAN010000005.1, read on the forward strand.
ACTTCAGATTTAGCAATTATCTTTACTTCTCTTGCGCTGCAATTTGTGTTATGAAAATTACATCTAAGATTAGGCTTGGTTAGATTTCAATTTCATAAATGATGTTGTTTGGTTTGAATTTCTACTTTTCGGATCTGTGAATCATTGAGTTAGGTTTACTGAGTCACTGTATATTAACTCATTTGTTTTGCAATACTCTGGGTTGACTCAACGAGTTCTTCGAGTGACTCCATGAAAGAGGTCCCAGGTATATTGAGATCTTAACTACTTTGGTTCAGCATTGGTTTTCCATGGATGAAGTTCTATTTGTGAAAGTTTTCATGTTCAGTTTAAGGGGGAGCATCATTTTCCTCATCACACGCCTTCAACACAATTTGGATCAGTTTAAAGGGAATCATATTTTCCTCTACACACATTATTCAGTTTATTCAATGAGGGAACTTCATTTCCCTTATACACATTATTGGCACATATGGTGTCCAAAATTCAATACAACTCATTCAGTTTAAGGGAGCTTCTTGTGCTCCATTATTCAATTTTGAGGTCATATTCCTCTTCACACAGTTTGATTCAACATTCAATTCAAGGGAGCTTCTTTGCTCCATTATTCAGTTTCGAGGGAGCTTCATGTTCCTCTTCACACACTTTTGACACTCATAGTGTCGTATATTGGTTTCTACTTTGGCATTGTCATTGCTATTTGGGATTATGCTTCGAGATACGGTTTTGAGAAAGTTGTGGGGACATCTTTTGGTTCTCGTTTTTTCATCTTGAGAATGTTTCTAGTAATGGCAGCATATATGGTTTGAGATTGTTTGTGGATAGCTATTTTATTTGGGCATTCTTTGTGTTCGTTGTCTCAAAACCTTATGGATTGATTCGCGTATTCAACTCGCAGAGTTCACAAAGTTTCATGTCCGAGTTGAGGGGGAGTGTTGAGAGTAATAGTTGAAATGTGATAAATTCGGAAGACTTGCTATGCCAATTCGGAAGACTTGCTAGTTGGAAGACTTGCAAAGGAATGTGATAAATTCAAAAGACTTGCTATGCCAATTCGGAAGACTTGCAAAGCGATTTTATGTAATTTTCTATTTTCTTGTAATGCCTAATAGGCTGATTAGTATAAATAGGGAAAATTTGTAATAGTTATACACACAATTCATTATTAAGATAATAAATTAAAAAATTTCTACAAATATCTTATTTCTCTCTTCCGTAAATACTAAGGTACTGCATTCTTTCTTTCTTCCTCTTCTGCTGCTTCTTCGGCCACCGTCTCCGGCGGTGGCTGGTCCAGCCTTCCTTCTCATTTAAATCACTGAATTTGATGGGATTTGGTAATACAATTAAATGATCATACCATGGAATTCCATGAACTTCCCTTAACCATAACGGACTCTTTTCGACTCAAAATCTATGAGCTACATGTCTCCAGTGACCCAAAGCAACTTAATTAGCATATATATATATAGGGTTTTATTCCATTGAGAACTACTTTAAATTAAAAAACTTTAAGAACCATTTTGAGTCATTAGATTAAGAGATCAATGGCTGAGATTAAAGATTAAAAATGTTTCTGGCATATGAAACGTGCGGTGGCACGTTATGTAATTAACTAGATTAATTTCGACAATTTGGTCTTCTTGCAAAAACATTCCTCCTCCCTTAACCAAACGCGCTCAGTCTCTCCCTCTTCGAACTCTCAACTTTCTCTCTCTACAATCTCTCCCTACTAGAAGAATCACCGGCGACTGCCCGCATCTAAGCCAAAATCTCCGGCGATCTTCACTTTTCTTTTTTGCGACGCTATACGAAGGTCATTCTGACGTCGTACGCCGCTCGATTTTGGAGTTTCAAAAATTTTCACCCACATTTCTCGATCAAAATCCTCGGTTCACTTCGTTTGGAATTCAAAATCCATTTCACTTGCTTACTCTGCATCAATGGCCGGTTGAAACTAAGGAAAGTCAGGTTAGGGTTTCAAACGATCATTTTTAACATGCTTTCTGTTAGGTTTTCTATAGTGCTCAGGTTTCTGTTAGTAGTTGCATTTAGTTTTGTGTAGTCCTTAGGATTTCTGTTTGATTTTGGATAGTGCTTAGGGTTTCTCTTTAATTTTGTATAATGCCTAGGGTTTACGTTAACGTAGTTGTACTTGATTTTAGCTATTTTTATGTCTTGAATAATGATTTTGCAAAGCAAAACCCTCAAAAAAGGATACACATACAGAAAATCAAACAATGATTTTCTTGTATCCTAGTTATAGTTTCATGTATCCTTGTCTGTT
>JAOWAN010000005.1:16861924-16877106 GCA_028566635.1 Lobelia cardinalis
TCTCTCTCTCTCTCTCTCTCTCTCTCTCTCTCTCTCTCTCTCTCTCTCTCTCTCTCTCTCTCTCTCTCTCTAGATCTACATATCTTGCTTAGGTTTGTATTGATGAGTATTACAACTGTGGTACTTCATATTGGTGAAAGATATGAGTAACTCAATGAGGCCAAGGATTAAGTGCACCCTATATATGGCTTATGATAGAGGGTAATCACCTAGCCTTTGTAATCTCTAAGTTCACTCTGTATGATGTTTTAATAGTTACTGAAATAGTTTGAATGCACATACATCTGTTTTTGAGCTAGTGTGTTGCGCTGCGCTCTCTATTAGCAGACCCAAAATTAATTGGGACAAGGGTCGAGTTGAGGTTATAGCTTTGCTCAACAAATTTGGCAAGTGTTTGTGTGTGTGTGTCAACAGATTCTTTCGATAAAAAGAAAGAAATGGATTCGGTTAAAGGCAAAGGGAAGAAAGGGCTAATTACCAAGACATGGGAGCGATGCAAATCATTTAGTCAAAGTGGTGGTCACATCCGTCATGAACGCATGAATAATAATCCATCAAGAATGTTGGTGACGAAGAGCAAATCGTGGCCTCGGGGTCTAGATCAAGAAGAGGGGAAACGAGGTAGAAAACAAAAAGTCTCTCCCGAAGGTTGCTTTTCGGTGTACGTTGGACCCGAGAAACAAAGGTTTGTAATCAAGACCAAGTACATAAATCATCCTCTCTTCAAAGTGCTTCTTGAAGAGGCTGAATTAGAGTATGGTTACAGGTGTGAGGGGCCTCTAGTGCTACCATGCAGTGTTGATGTTTTCATCAAAGTGTTGGTGGAAATGGATGAATGTTCTAATGAGATTCCTCAAGGATGCAACTTTGCAAGGAGTTATGGCTATAATTATCACCATCTAAACCCATCTAGAATAATGGTTGGCCCGAACAATTAACTTGTAGAGGCTGGAGCTTGATTGTGCGTCTTTCTTTGCTTCATTTTTCGTACTATGTAATAAACTTGTGGATTAGCATAAGAGATCATCCAAGTAAATACTCTATCCTGAACATTGATCCTATGTTGTTTAATTTATTTGAAGCTTGTTCATGGGAGTTGGGATGAGCTATATTTTAGTTAGGGACATGATTATTTCATGACAATCCCTTATTGTGCGCAGCGAAAATAAAATCAAAGCAAGAACAATTCAAATGAGGAAGCAAATGACTGGCACCCATAGCTAGCCTCTTACACTAGGGTATATATTTATAGCCTTCAAGAACTCCCAAGAATCCGTACCTAGCCATCCTTGGAAAGTCCAACAAACAAGTTCATTTACCACATTGTTCATGAACACAAAAGAGGGACGAATACATGTGGGAAAAATGTCAAGAGTCTTTCTAGAAATTTTTTAGAAGCTCTTAGTCTTGAGCCAATTACTCCAACAATTTCCATATTGTCAAGAGACACCAACCAATCAATCAACCATGGTTGCTACCAAGTCCACCTATTACGTCTCAAGTTTTAATTTCAAACTGAAATTTTCTCAAACCACCTTTAAATTTCCTGAACAATGCACAACCCTGTAGTAGCCAGACGAACATCCCTTGATCACAAGGGAAACAAATGTTACTTTATATCTCTGTTGTGCATATTTACGAATGACCTTCGTAGGTCTCTTCAAAACTTATTGTTGACTACGTTTCTTCAAATGTGGGCTTGTCGTCACTTTTCACTTGGAAATAGTAGCTGTCTATACAGCTTTCACAAGCTCCACCTGCTGGGTAGTACTCTAAGTCGGGTTTGGGCTAAACTTAACCTTCTTATGATGGTTGGAAACACGACATTCGTAAACTTCAACTTCCCTGGTCTTTGGCTCCTTGGAAAAATTACAACTAACTAATATTTTAACAACATTACTTCCATCAAGGAAGTATTGGCCTCCTCGTTGAGTACCCTTCACAATAACTAATTCACATCGAACTACATTCAAGATGTCTCCTTGCATAATGACTTATATCCTTTCATATCCAAAGCTCCCAACGAGATCAATTTTTTCCTCAATTTCGGTACATACCGAACAATATTATCCAAACGTTTGATTGTCCCATCAAATATCTTCAGGTGAACACTACCGATTCCCTGAACCTTGCAAACATAGTTCTTCCCCATATAAATACATTGATGAGTGGTCATCTAGGTTGCCTTGGTCGGTACAGATGACACCAAAACTGCAAGGACCCATGACGAGATCCAAAACCAAGAAGTTGTTAAATGGGTTTACTCAACTCGTTTCGAGCTACAGTTGGGAGGATTTTCGAAGTGAGGAAGATGAAAAGATAGTTTCATTGTGTTTGGTCGAAAGGCGAGTAATGGGCGAGATAAAGGAAGGTGCGAGCTAGGAAGGCGAGGAAAGCTTGCTCGGCATGCTCGACGGCGAGCTACTCTGTTTCCTCTTCCAAGGCGGACAAGCTAGTTTCCTAATTCTGTTTCCTAGTCGCTAAGGGATTCCGAATTGTTTCCTTAGTAGTTTGTTTCCTATTTGATTTCCTTGTCTAAGTCGTTTTGTTTGCCTAGTTTGAATTGTATTTGTTTTCTTTTCATATAGGATTTCCTAGTTGAGAGTTTCTTATTTCATATTTGAATTATGATTTCAATTTTGTAGCTTATATAAAGGCATTTTGATCGTTTAGAGAAGAATTATTATTATTGAAGTTTATGAATCAAGAATTTGAGTTTTCTCAAAGTTTTGTTGTTCCGAATTGTTCTTCTTGTTTTCTTGAACAATTAGTTCACCTTTTGGGTTCTTAAATCAATCACGGTTTAAAGGTTTAAAAGCACGCATATCTATATCTTTTCAGTTCTTCCATCAATTAAGATTGTTGGGTTGATTAGCCATACATCTAATCTTATCAATTAACGTTCCTACGTTTTCTGCACCTAAAAGTGGTCTTGATCTTCCATTGATCAAGGTCTCTCTCATTATTTGGTATCAGAGATTCTTTTAATTGGTAAGTTCACCTCCATTGAAACCTATCCTAGCTATGTCGTCATCAAGCCATGTTTCTAAAGAAAACGAGGAAGTTTTCGGACTTAAAGAATTCAAAGAATAACTCATGACATATGAATACAATAAGATGAAGCTAGAGATGAACAACTTTAAGAAGGAAATCGCCGACACGATTGACGCACGAGTCACAGAGCCAAAATTCAATCCAATCCACATATTTTTATCGTCTTGCGTATGATAAAAATAAATGATAATGACAAGACATATCTTTGACAAAATTCTTCGCAGTAGAATATGTCATTACAATTTAAAATTTTCAAACGTGAGTAATGAGTACTTAACTTTAATATGAATAAATGACATGACACTATGACCGAATTAATTAAAAGTATGGAGGAACTGCAAGAATCTACTACCTACAAGAGATTGGTTGAGACAACGAAAAGTGGAGGTTAGCGAAGTATGCCTAGTATGTAACTACGAAAAGACGGTATTCCACATATTCGTGGAGTGTTCAGTGGCGGTGTAATGTTGGAGGAGATCAGGGGTTAGATATTCATAGGCTGCTTGGGGGTGTTGGAATGGGTGGAGAAAGTTACGCGGGATAAGGGGCAACAAGGCTTTACGTCACTTATCGTTACAATGTAGAGTTTGTGGCAAAACAAAAACAACATCATTTGGAACAACAAGTATTCGCAGGCTCTAGTTCATTCTTGAAATGGGCGAGACAATGGTAAATGCATGGAGGGAAGCTCAACCGAAGAAAGATAAGGGGACGCGGACTACAGGGGGGGTTAGATGCAGCAACCAAAATAGAGGAAGCCGACGTGAGAGGTGTTGAAATGTAATTTGGAAGCTGTCTTTCATAATGCAGGGAGAATAGGAATTAGGAGTGTGATTCGTGATGAACATGGATGTGTTGTAACAGCAATGAGTGCAAAGAGTGCTTGTGTCATTGATTCGAATCTAGCGGAGATGATGTCGTTACGGGAAGAATTTGAGTTGGGTGAAGAAATTGGGATTCAAAGTGAAATTCGAAATGGATGTGCTAACATTTGTTCAAGCTTTTTCATCGGCAAGCATTGACAATTCTCCTTTCAGTGTTGTGATCGAAGATTGTCATTTTACACTTTTCAGAGGTAAAATTAGCCTCTATGGTGTTCATTCGACATTCACCGAATCGAGTCGCTCACTATCTAGCGATGGCTTCTGATTCTTTGTCTGAAAGCGTGTATTGGAATGATGATATTCCTATATTCATTCAAGATGTAATTGTTAGGACACTATGAAATAAATTTGCATTTTGGTGTTTAAAAAAAAAACTAAAAGTATTATAAATTAGACGAGGATTCCACCATCCCTAAATATCTTTTGTCGATTTTTTCAAAATATGTATATATATATCTATATCTTCTGTCCAATTTTTTAACTGATTTCTAATATAATTATTTATTGTATTTTAAAATTGTAATTGTTTGAAATTATTCATAGTATTATTAAAACTTAATTACTGCAAGTCCGTTCTATATAAAAATCAAAATTTTGATATAAAATAGGACAATCATTTTATTTTTATTTTATTTTTTTTGTGAAAGAGAAGAAGCGGGTAATTTGCACAGCCCCTCCTCGTGGTTTGGTTAAATTTCGTTGCCCTTCCTCAGGTTTGCCATTAAACAAAGTCTATCATTTTATTCATTTTGTTGATTAATTTATAATTTATATATAAATAAAAAATATTTTAAATATATTGATTTAATAAAAAAATCAAAATTATGTAAAAATTATAAATTAATCAATAAAATTGATTAAAAAAAAGTAGGTTCTATAAAATAGCTAAATTTAAGAGAATAATAAAATTTAATCAAATTACAACGGTAAACTAAACGGTGCAAATTACAGTAGAAGAAAGAAGCAGAAATCATAAAGCCTCACGAGAAGTTGTTTGGCACGTGCCCCCGCCACGTGCAACACAAGAAACATCTGTGACATTCTAGAACACAAAATTCCCGCAGCTCATCCTCGCATCACGCTTGATCCCTTTGAGAACCTTCCCAAAATTTCGAAACCCAATAACTTCTCGAACTTTCTACATGCTCCCCCTCCCTCCCATAAATATAATTCAACTCCCTTCCCCCAGAATCACAATCAAATTTCCAAACACACTCGTCGGAAAAGCTTTCAAATTTCAGCAGGCGACCAAAAAATGCACATGGGTAGTCCCTTTTTTACAACTGCCCGTCCCGTACAACGTAGGCCTTCTCCCAAGGTCGTTTCCATTCCGGTCCACTTCGTCGGATCAGGGGAACCACAAACGCCACCGGCGCCGACCCTAACACCGGTGCAGGCGGCAAGGAAGATACAGAAAGTCGTTAGAGGTTTTCTGGTGAGGAAGAGCGTGAAGAAGATCGTCTCTATTCGCAACGAGGTTAACCAAATCGAAAAGAAGATTTCGAATGTCGACGCAGTGGAATTGATGCGCCAGGATTCAAAGGAGCGGCTGAGGGTTAATGAAGCGCTGATGGCTTTGCTTTTTAGGTTGGATTCGGTCCGCGGTTTTGATTCCGGCGTAAGGGATTTAAGGAAAGCCGTCATTAGGAAGGCGATTGCGTTGCAGGAGACGGTTGACGGCCTTGTCAATTCTAACGATAATGATTCGATTGCAGAGATGAAGGAAGATTCGGGAGATTTCTGCTTGATTGATTCCGAAATTGCTGAAAATCAAATGGCTGGTTCTGGCATTGGCTCGGAACATGTTATTGAAGATGGAGTGGTTGGGGATCAGGGCTGCGTGGATGAGCGTGCGAGTAACTTGGATGAGACGGTGGATTCTGTGGAGTCTGTGCATAACTCGAGCGATCAAATCGAGATGGCATTGGATGCAAAGGTGGACGAAACAGAATCCCCTAGAACTGAGATAGGATCTGATGTGAAGGCGGACGAGGAGGAGGATTTTTGCACTGTTAAGGAAATCGACAAGAATGGCGAGATTGTTAAGGACGTGAGCTTCCGATTGGAGGAGGATGTTGAAACTGGTTCAGCTGGGCATTGTGAGGATGTTGTATATTCTAAGGATTTGATTGAAGAAATGAAAGGAAGCGACGAATGGTTGGATGTGAAGAAAATTGATGAAGGGAATGAGAGGGGTGATGATTATAACAACAATAAAAATAATAGGAACGAACAATTGCTGGAGAAGATGATGGAGGAGAACATTAAGATGATGAGAATGATGACCCAAATTTTCGATAGGAATGAGGAACAGATGCGGATGCTGAACTCGCTAAGCCATAGAGTGGAACAATTGGAGAAGGCATTCAGTTGTGACAAGGTGAGGAGGAGGCAGAAGAAGAAGAGAAGAAGCAATCAGTGAGTGAGTGACTAGTAACTCTCATCTTTCTGAGTTGCCAATTGTTCTACAGATTGCTAGAGTTTGTACCGAGTGGATTTTGTATGTTTCAGTTCCGAGTTTTTTTGCAGTGAAATTGATTGTACATTTGATTAGAATGTTATTCGGAAGGTATTCTGTCAATTTCTGGCCCCTTCCATTTTCCTGGTTCTCTTTATTTTGCTTGTGAGAAATAGACTTCCAAATATGGAGAACATAAAATAACATACAGGAAAGATGAACTATCCAAAGAGGAACATTCGTATCGACGAACACCAAATTGGATGGAATTTCAATGAATTTGCTTGATGAGAACTCAAATTTAGCTTTTATACCAAATGCATCCTTTAGAGCTCGGAATTTTAGCTTGTTCTTTTTTGGTAGTTTGATCATGGAATTTTGTTCTGTCTTTATGAAATATGAGTGTGCACTTGTTGAGGATTGCCGGGAAAAATAGACGTATATCTTACTCCAAATCCGCTATTGAGGATTAGAAAATAGGCTTTGCATTGTCTAAACGAAAGACGTGTTCAATTGGAACATGAAAACTTAACTAAATGACTATAAATTATAAAACAAAGACCAACAATGGCAATAGAAAAGACAGAAAAAAAAATGTACATAGAGATGGAGGCCCTAGCTACAGGGCCTAATAGAATAAAGGAGCAGAAATATGTAGCTTGGGGAGCTCCTCCCCCAAATTGTGTCAAAATTAACACGGATGTGAGTATCAAAAATTCCTCGCTAATTGCAGCTTTTGAAGGTGTTCTAAGAGATGACAACGGACAATGGATTGAAGGTTTTGCAGGTCAACTGGGAGCTTGTAACATTCTCCAACGGAGCTGTGCGATCAAGAAAGGTCTTTATTCTGGAATCAGACTCCCTTGTAGCTGTCAAGGGTCAACCTGATAGTGGAGGCAAACGCGAGTATTCACCCAATTGGAAATGTGCTGGAAGACTGCAGGATTTTAATGAGAAAACCATGGAAGAATGTCATCAAACGCATCCATAGGGAAGGAAATCAAACAACTGACTGGATGGCCAAAATAGGACACTTGTACAAAGAGGATTGTACTACTTTTGTATCCCCTCCCACTGGAGTTGGTCATTTTCTTAATTGGGCTGACTTTAGGCCCTATTGTTTTTGTTCATTAGGCCGGTTTTGGGCAGCTATTGCACTCACGAAATTGTAACACCCCACATTCTCACATCGGAGAGAGGCGGAAATTTCGTGTGTTTTGTTAGTAGCTCCTACTATTCATCTAGCGTCAAATAATTCATGAATTTTGGGTCGTCTGTGATGGGTTGTTGATCCATGATGCGACGCTACTCGGGTTACCGATGGTATCGGTACGGACCCCCGGCCGGTTCGGCCTTTACGAGGACGTTCACTCCTCAAACTAGAAGTATAAATGAGGTATTTCATAGTGCAGTAAACTCGACAGCATTAATCACTGACGCGGGAAACATATCAAATTTAAATCCACTTGAAGTACTACTGAGGTAAAAGGAATGTAGACATTGTCCCTGCACACTAACCCGTGCCAATTCTTAGGAGCTAATAGCGGACTGGTAGAAGTATTTGTTTGGTCCACGATGAAAAAAGGGACATGCCTCAGATATAGGAGCATTGGCCCAAATAGGAAATACTCGGATTGATGGGATATCTGGCAAAGACAAAATGAGCAGAAACAGCTCTATCATGGTTAACTTGATCTCTGTATTGCTCATTTGCATCGGATACTTGAACAGCAGCAGCAGCTGTATGCACACAATCGTTATATGGAGTGCCTAGGCACTCCTTGCTCATGGTCGAGGACTGCTGAAGCATCTGTCTTGGGAGGAGATTTTAGCTGCTGTTCATAGGTAAGCTCATATATGTACACTCAAAATGGGCTAATAAGCAGGCCTCCATTACTTGAGGGCAAATTAGTCAGAATAATGCTACATCAACAGATGCATCAACCACAGAACATCAACAAAATCAACAACTAACCCGTGCCAATTCTTAGGAGCTAAAGTATTTCTTTGGTCCACGATGAAAGAAGGGACATGCCTCAGAGATAGGAGCATTGGCCTAAATAGGAAGTATTCGGATCGATGGGATATCTGGCAAAAACGGAATGAGGAGGCAAAGACAGAATGAGCAGAAACAGCTCTATCAGGGTTGACTTGATCTCTATATTGCCCATTTACATCGAATACTTGAACATTATGTAGTACAAATGCATTTATACAACTAATGTTTGAATGTTGCAGCATATGTATGCACAGTGATAATCGAAGACTGCTGAAGCATCTGTCTGCGGAGGAGGAGATTTTAGCTGCTGTTCATAGGTAAGCTCATATATGTACACTTGAAATGGGCTAATAAGCAGGCCTCCATTACTTGAGGGCAAATTTCTCAGAATAATGCTACATCAACAGATACATCAACCACAGAACATCAACAAAATCATCAACTAAACTGAACTCCTGCAAATAAGGAAAATAATACGGCTACTAATATTGATCAATCTACATAGACTGCAGCACTTGATTGCAAAACTCAAATAACAAATGAATTCCAACAGTTAAATTTTTTCCAATCTCAAGTGTCAAAGTCAGCTTCAATTGCACCCTAAAAAACTAAACTATCAAATCAGAAGCTAGAAATTAATTATTTTCTACTGCTTCTCAGATCTAGCTCTCATATCTCTTCTTCTTTCTCAACTTCTCAGAAATGAATGCCTTTTCTAACTGCTCCACTCTTTGACTCAATGAGTTCAGCATCTGCGCCTGCTGCTCGTTCCTCTCGAAAATCTGAGTCATAATGCTCATCATCTTGTCATTGTCTTCCATCATCTTCTCCAACAATTCCCTGTTCCTCTTGTTATCATCCCTCTCCTCCACCTCATCATTTTCTACTTCCATCCATTCCCCATCCTTCTCCATCGTGGTAAAACCGCCGCCACAATCCTCAGTGTAACTATTTTGTGCACCCCTCTCAAAATACTCACTCGTGCCCTTCACAGCACAATCATCTTCATCTTCCTTCATTGATTGGCAATCTGCATCATTCTCATCGTCCGCCTTCAACTCGGACTCCACATAGAAACGAGATGCCTCGGTTTCTTCGCCTGAATTTCGCATAATCTCAGTATTCTCAACTCCACCAATTCCATTAGATTGTTCCGAAACAACGTTGAAACCGCCTTTGTGACATTTTTCCATCTGATCCAGGGGATCATTATCAGAATCAATTGAGCAATTCGCCGGATATTCTTCAAAATCCTTATCCGAATCATTAACATTGGCTGTGGATGGACCTAGGGTTTGATAACCACTAGCAACAATTCTATCCACCATCTCCTGCAACGCAATTGCCTTCTTAATACTAGCTTTTCTCGAATCCCGAACGCCAGAATCCACTCCTCGAATAGAATCCAACTTAAAGAGCAACGCCATCAGCGATTCGTTCACTCTCGTCCGCTCCTTCGAATCCCTGAGCAACAATTCAACCGCTTCAACTTTAAATAACCTCCGCTCGATTTTGTAGACCTCGTTTCGAATATATGCGAGTTTCTTCAGGCTTTTCCTCACTAGATATCCCCTGACGACTTTCTGCACCTTCAGTGCGGACGTCGCGGGGGTTTCGAACGGCGGTAGCGGCGGCATGTATTGGTCCTCTGACTCTACGAAGTGGACCGGAATTGAAATTACCGTCGGCGAAGGATTTCCTTGAAGGGGCGAGAACGATTTAAAAAACGGAGAATCCATCTGTAGAATGGATATTGTGATTTCTTTTGTTGGTTTGCGTCGAGAATTGATTGTGATTTGAAATTTTCAAGAGGAGGTTGATGGGGAATATTTTTTGGGTTTTGGGACTTGTAATCTCTGAAACGGGGCCGAAAGTTATTTTCTGTTTTATTGATCCCGGATTCTAATTATCAACTCAACAAAGGAAATGAGACGACTCTTTCTTGAACTATATTATAAAAAGATGTTCTTTTATTTATTTTTTTCTTTTTAAAAGATAAATATATATAATTAAAATTTCAGAATTATTTTTTTAATAATTAAATAAAATTTTAAAAAATAAAACAAAATTTTAAAAAAATAAAAAAAATAGAATATCAAAACGAAAAAGAAGAGTTCCTGTTGAATTTGGAAAATACTCAAATACTCCATCCGTTCCATAATAGTAGTCCTTTTAAAAGTTCAAATTTGTTCCAAAATAATTGTCCTTTTAGGATTTTTAGAGAGTTTTTACACATATTTTTCTAAATTACCCTTTCACTTTTCCAACTATCAATAATCATTAATTACACTTTATCTCTTTTTTCATTAATAAAGAGAAACTATTTAATGGGGGTAAATTTGTCAATGTAAATTATTTCTTAATATACGTGCATAAGTCTAAAAGGATCACTATTTTGGAACGAATGGAGCAATGGAGAACGTGTATTCGAGATAAGTTATTTTATACCTTGCAGTTTGCAAATTGATTAAAAACATATAACATTATAAATATAAATATTTAACTTCGCCATCTTGCTGCTCATACCAATGGGGGGTTGGTCCAAGTGGTAGGCGGCTTAGATTCGCTTAAGCCTTAAGGGAGGTCTCGAGTTCGTGTTTATCGTATGCAGAAAATCTTCGCTGGGAGACTCACTCGTCAATGCTAGGTGCACGACCCGAGTCGGATTGAATTAGTAAGGACATAGTACTTGATACCAATGAGCAACCAAAAAAAAAATTTACTGCTCATGAACCGTTTTTTTTTTTTTTTAATCTTCCGATGCCTGCTCATGAATCTTTAGTGTTCAACTGTTCATCCCGAATGTATCTACTTATGTGCTAATTAATGACGAGACTTTCAATATTTCATTCAATTGTAACGACGCTTCATTAGTTCATGCTTAAATTCATTGGCGGATTTATACATTTGTCATCTGTGACTATGAGTTTATGATTTTTTAGTAGGAAACGTAAAAGTGTTACGAAGGTGCTCCCCAGAAAAATTACCTTATTACTAGACTTATTTTTCAATAATTTAGAAATATAAAAAGTAATTTGGAATAAATTTAGTGAATTTTTTTGGATCACTCAAGATTTAAAGTAAAATATCAAACATTTTTTCAACAATTTTATAAATACACCCTCTAATTTATTAAATTATTAGATTGGCCTCTCAATAATTTTTTTTTCCCCCAAAATTAAGCAAGGGCTTTGTGCCCCACCATAGACCCCTTCATAGATATCCGCTAATGTGTGAATTTATTAACAACTACAGTTAGCATGTGTAATTTTATGAGATCAACAATGAACACTATAAATATATTGGACCATAATAATAATTGTTTAATTTGGTCTTTATCTAAGGCATTGTTATTAATTAAAATATTAATTATTTAAATTATTCTTTTTCCTTTCAAACACCCTACCCTCTAATACTAATTAAAATATAATTCTACCAGTTTGTGTAGGACCCAATATCTCATAGACTAACAATTTCTATAGGTCATAATTCTTCACTCCTGCGTGTGGAAATCGGAACAAAATTCTCAATGATTTCGATCCGAAAATTTTCGATTTTGGAACGATTATTTTCTTTTCGATTTCCAAAATTTCGATTTTCGATTTTTTCGATATTTTTCGGATCGGAATTATATTAAAAATTATTGGAATTTTCGATTTTCGATCAAAAAAAATTTCAATTTATTTCCGAATAATTTCCGAACATATTCCAATTTATTTCTAAAAAATTCAATTTATTTTCAAAAAAATTAGGATTTATTTTCGAAAACTTTCCAGTTTATTTTCAAAAAAATTTCAACTCATTTCCAAAACGAATTCAATTTATTTCAATTTTTAAATATTTTTAAATTAATTTCATCCTAAATGAGACAAACTTAGGTCTGTATACATATAACTTAATTAAATTCAAACATGATTAAGCAAAATGCACAAATAATTATCATAAATTTTAGTGTTCCTTTTCATAACATTTTTTTTCATAATTTTGGGATTATAGTACTTTATGTTATAACAATAATATTCACTTCAAAGTTTGTTGTGCACTTTGCTTTACGTTATTTTTGTATTTTTTTCTACTTTTTTCTTAAAGAATTTATTTTAAAAGATTATCTTGATTTGAAAGTATTTAATTTGTTAAAGAATGTAAAGGTGAATCGTTGTAAAGGAGTAGCATAGACTGCGTAGTAGCATGTCATAGTGAACGAGGATTACTTGTTTAAAGAAAAAACATTTCGGAATTCGAAATTTTTCGAAAGTTCCAAAATTTTGGATTTATGAACTTTTCGAAAATTCCAAAATTTCGAAATTTGGAAATTCCGAAATTTCGATAGTTCCAAAATTTTCGGAAATCGAAATCATTTTTTTCATTTCGAAATTTTTTGGTCGGAAATCGGAAACTAATTTTGATTTCCGAAAAATTTCGAAATTTTTTTGAAAATTCTATTTCCGATCCGTTCCATCCGATTTCCACCCCTACTCTCTCCCCATTCTAAAATAAGTATTTTATTATGAATTTTTTGAATTAGTAAAACTAAATTTCAAGAACTTCGATTTGTTACTGCAAAATTATAAGAGTTGTTACTTACAAATAGCTGCATGAACACAAGAATCACAAAATCACAAGCAACAGTTTGCTTATTGGAGACAAAAATCTTACTCCGTAGTAATTTAAAATTGGTGAAAATGGCTTTGAAATTGACACGCATACAATTTAAGACTAATCCGACTTTGTGATGCATTTGATATTTATTAACTTTGTTCATTCATGTTTTGCCACTAGATATTTAAATACTAGATTCAATTATAGATTATCTTTAAATTAATTACATTAGATGTATATAATAATCATTATGTATTAAACGTATGTAAATATAATATGTACAGTTTCCTAATACTTATTACCTATAGATTTAACCTCATTAACTATACCTTTTACTATATAAGATATCTAATATCACTTTTGAATACACTAATCTAATATATTAAACTAAAGTCTTCTGCTATTAGTAAAAGGAGCCCAAAAGTTTATTACTCTTGGGTCACAATGTTAGTTTATTATTATTTTTTATTTTTAAGTTTTTATGGATCCCATCATTTTCTATCTCTCTCTTACTTTTTCACTTTAATCATTACAAAATATCAAATAAAATCAATAAAAATCGAATTCATAACCCGAACTAAGTCTTGGACAATTTGGAATATGTAAGCATGTCTCTCTATTTTGCTATTACTCATGTAACTGCCCATCACAGGGGTAATGGGTGCACCATGGCCTCTCGCCTCCTCGCTGCCAGCTACTCCCTCACCCTCTATGCCCGAACCCCTTCCAAAACCCTCCCTACAATCCCAAGGTGCTCATCTCGCCCCTTCCCCTACTGACGTCACAAAAGCAAGCGATGTCGTCTTTACCATGCTGGAACACCCCTCAGATGTTCGACAAATTGTCTCTGAGAGCCCTAATTAACTCAGTTCTCTCCTCCTTAACCCTGGAGCCGTCATTGTGGAACACACCAGCAGCCACCCGAAACTTGCTACACAGCTATTCGCGGATGCACGTGAAAAGAATTGCTGGGCCGTTGATGCGTCGATCTCGGACGGAAATGTTGGCGCTAGGAAAGAAAAGTTGGCAATTTTAGCGGGCGGGGACGAGGGGGTTGTCCGGTGGCTAGCCTCATTGGCGTAGCACAAGTTTTTAAAAGAAAAGTTTTAGATTAGAACACTAATCTAAAACTTTTCTCTAAAAAGAGAGGAAGAGCAACAAATTTTTTTTTTAATGTGAAGAATCAAAATTATAAGAAAAGAAAGAAGCTGAAGGTGATGATGAAGATGGAGATGAAGATGGCGAGAGAAGATACACTAGCAGCTTCGTTTGCCGGAAGAAGACGTACAAGACCAATGATAATTTTTTGCCTTGGAAATTAGGATATGAAGTCTGGTAAGTTACATTTGAGTACGAGAAAACTGATGTGTTAGTATGAAGATTGTGTAAAAGATTCAATGAGATTCCATTCTTTTGGCATGGAGCTTTCATTAATTATTTTTTTGTAACTGCCCTTCTTTTACTTTTTCTTTCGTTTTAAATTTAAAATTTTATCTTTGATTTTAGTTTGAGTTTCATTTTAGTTCTCAAAACTTCGAATATTTTTTTATATGGTTTCGAACTTTCGAGTTGAACATCTTTACATTTTTTTCACATTTCGATTTGCCTTTAAATATGGTTTGAAATTTAAATTCATTTTTATTTAAATTCTATTTTAACTTTGATTTTGACTTTTAGATTTATAGTCTTCTTAAGATTTTAATAATTTGATTTCAATATATAAATAAATATAATTTTACATCATCAGTATGGTTAAATTTTACTTCATTTTTGAATTGCTTTTTATTACATTACAAATTTAAATATAATTATTAATATTGGTCCCACTAGAGCTCAATATAGGCTAGAGGGGGGGTGAATAGTCTATTTAAAAACTCTTTCTTAAAACAGATTACTTGTAAAAATATCAACCTTTAATTAATAAAGGAGTTTTTGTGCAGCGGAAATATCAGAGTTTGTTAATAGATAGATCTGTTTAAAGAAGATTACAGAACTTAATGCTCTGCCGGATGCCTTTGAGGAAACAGAGTACTCTGATCCGGAGGATTTGAGTTAGCCCAGTAATAAATGCAATAATCAAAAACAGAAAGGAAATGACAGAAATGTAAAGCACACAGAATGTATAGAGGTTCACCAACTAACTGGCTAGTCCTCTACCAAGCTGGTCAGACTTGGATTTGTGAGAGAG
>JAOWAN010000005.1:16877206-16899935 GCA_028566635.1 Lobelia cardinalis
AAATTTTAAATACATATTAATAATAAGCAATTAGCGACTGACACAGTCACTATTAGCGACTGACTTGTCAGTCGCTAAATAGCGACTGCCTTGACTAGTCAGTCGCTGACCAAGCCATAGCGACTGACTTTTAGCGACTGGGTCAGTCGCTATTCTCCAAGTCAGTCGCTATTTTGGAGATTAACGACTTGTCAGTCGCTATATAGCCTTTTTCTAGTAGTGTTCGATCGATACGGTAATGCTATTACTATGGTAATCGTATTCCATACAATTATCCTACTAAATAAGATTGGTACGACACGGTATGGTATAGTAGAACAATTTTCAATAGAGATTTTTTTGAATTTTTTTTGAAAAGATACGGTAGGGTAGTAAGTATGATAAGACAATTGGCAAAAAAAAATTTACCCCCTATAGTTAACAATCAAAACTAACAACCATTGAAAGTATGATGAAGAGAAGGAAGAAAAAGATGGAAAAAGGTGGCAACGATTGTTTATGCGATGGAACGGAAGGGGTCCAACCAATTCATGTACATAGCTAATTTCAAGTGAGGCCCTGTGCATTTTGGATTTTCACTGTAATTCGAGTGTACCCACGAGGTTTGAATGTAAACACTTGGCTCTTGAAATGTCAAGTTTTATATTTGTCTAACATTCAAGGGGGGGGGGGGTTAAATGGGATTTTCAATAAAATTTATCTAAAGTTTTGAAAATAGACTATTTGTAAAACACATGCCAAGTTTAAGGACATAATATAAAGCAAAACAATTTTTTTATAGATCAAATACATAGTTAAGCGATAATTCAAGGAACAAATAGTAATTGTATCCTTTAAAATAAATTAAAATGATATCATTTATTTATTTATTAGACTCTTTAAAAAATAGCACAATGTAAAATATATCCCCAAAAATCTCAAATGGCCTGCCCATAATTACTTAGGGGTGGTGCTAAATGCTGCTTCAAAAATTTTCATTATCACCCTGCTAATATCGAAAATACCCCCCTCAAGAAAATCACAATCTTTCGCCTGTGTCCATCCGCTCCTACCCATAAATGCAAGAATACCCTTTATTTATTGCTCAATTCTCTAAATAGATCATGATGTGTACGAATATTAGCTAATAATTTTGAGTTGCATATTAGATTACTTTTTTGTGATAAACATCAATTGTAATGGTTCAACATGTGAAGCCATATTCATTGCTGCACCAGACATTATCGTTTTTTCTTTCTCAATCTATCCTTGCAAAATCATTTCAAGCTTTGAATCGAGTTTTTTGTGGGGCACTTAATTTAACAGAGAGAGGACGAGGGGGGGGGGAGAAACATGATTATAATTAACAATATTATGAACATGGGAAACTGTCTCATTCCAACAGTTTACCTATAACTAAAAACAGAAACCCGCAACGGTAGCTCTTGGAGAGAGAAGTTTAACACAACTGCTGCATATAGCTCTTTCAACTCAGAGTGAGTGGATTCCAAAAAATTATTTGACTCCTCGATAGAGAGAGAAAACTTCAATCTTCCACCAGGATGGGGCGATGCCTTCATGTTTTCTTGGATTGACCGGTCAACACAAGACTTCAAGTCGTTAGTGGCATTAGTTTTTATCTGCTGAAGCTTCGTAGACTCGAACTTATCTTGGCAATCCATGAGTGACCTATACAATTGTTCCTGAAACTTGGCCATTTCCGATTCGATAAGATTCTGAGCTTGAAGAATCGGAACATTGCAGTTCTCAACGCACATGGCCCTAAACAACGACGAGCTAGGATTGAGCAGCAGAATTTATTTCGGCATTAGGTATTTTCAGCATTGACAGAGTGATTCGAGATTTTTTTGTGAGTGGTATTTTCGATATTAGGGAAGTGATTGAAAAAATCAGGAGCGACAATTAGCAACCCACTTACTTAATTTCAATATTTAAAAACATGTTAGATTTCAACTCGAATAAAAACATAAAAAGCCAATATCTAAAAACATGACTTCGAATAAAACGATGAAAAATGCATTTTTACCCCTTAAGTTGACCATGTTATAACCTAGGACCCTACATTGGGTTCGATCAAATTACTAGCTCCTTTAAAAATGTTTTATAAATTTATCCATTTATAATTTTAAGAAAAATCCTATATTTAACTATTGTACTTTCATTAAAAGTATCACATTAAAGTACCCTCAAACACATTTTAATGTCTACATATATAATTATTTTTTTATATCTATCAAAGTGTTTACTTTCATCCAAAATTAGATACCGAACGTTCTTTTACTTGCGAAATACTGAATTTTAGCTATCCACGCAATTTCCATTTTTGAACTTGAAATTTAGTAATTGAAAATTTTAATTATCTATGATGACTAGACGATAAAATTATTTTTTTATTACCGATCTACTTTGACCACCCACGCCATCTTTAAACTCCAGAGAAGTTATTGATTTTTAATAGAAAAGTCACTTTATTTTTTCAATTCACTTATAATTTAAGACTTAGACAGCTAAAATAGACATATTAGTACCTTCGTGATTTATTAATGCTAAATTTATCCATGCAATCAAAAACTCGATGACTAGTGAATAGATGTGTACATATTATCTTTAAAATGATTATCAAATTTTCAATTATTGCAAGTTGTGCAAAGATGAAAGCTCCTAGTTAGTTTCATGTGCAAAATGATGAGTGAATTTCGCATTACAAAGAATAATTCTGATTATTCAACTCAATAATGCTTCCATCAATGATACTTTTCACACATGCTTTCCTGTTGAAAGTGAGTGATCGCTTGCGTTGCATGTTAACAAAATTTCTCTCTTTAAAGTTAAATTTTATAATAAATAAAAATTTAAAAAAAATAAATTATAAAATGATGACTTTTCTAACCGTGCTTTTAATTTATGTTTCCTATTACTGAAATTAGATATATAAGTTATGTAATGTAGAAGTAAATTTATTGTTAGAGACATTGTTAATTATCCATTGATTACATTACCCTTATTCTTAACCCTAAATATACTCTCTTCTTTCTTGCATTTTTTTTTTCTCTATAATTCAGATACTTGCTCAAACTGAACAATGATAAATCATTATATCCCTCAAATTAGAATTCTTTAAAAAGTCAAAATACAACGTAGCAGAAATAGGAAAGAAGGTCAAGCCAATCTTACACTAACATCTGAAGATGATTTTTGATGTACTCTTGGCTTGGCTACAACGTTCAATTAATGGGTGCTTAATGATTTTTTACAACAAGATTGATTTTGAGTCTAATGTTTAGATAAATGTTGAGTTGAAGGACTAGAATGAAATATCGAGAATATTATCAGTGATTCAGGAAAAAAAAGTAAAGAGCGTGGACCAAATTGTTACGTAGTCCAAAACTGAAATAAATGGAAATTTATCGATTAGTTTTGATTTGGTGTTCTGACCACCCAAACAAACCCTCATCGCCCCCCTCTATTAACACACAACCTCGCCCTCCTCTCTCTCCTTCGCTCGCTCGAAAGTGTCCTGTCCTACCCCCAAAAGCTTATTTTTGAAACCCTAACAATCTCCCAACCTTTCTCTCTCTAAAAACTCTCCAAATTCACTAATCTCTCTCTCTCCAAAGCTCTCGGGTGTTCGATTTTCTCTCATTCGTCCTCCTTCCGTTTCCAGCCGTTGATTCAGTGCTTCTCCCCTCCCTCCCTCCCTCCCTCTCTCTTTCGTCGGATCTTATTTTTCCAACTCCGGTGACTTATTGACCGTCCGATGGCTGAAGGCAAACTCGATCTCCCCGACGATCTTCTCTCCTCCAAATCTTCCGATCAGTCTTGGACCCCTAAAGGTAGTTCCCAACTCATTGATTTTTTTATTTTTTTTTTGAATTGATAGATTTATTATTTTGTGGTTAACGTTAGGTTAGGGTTTATTGATCTAAGAGTGCGTTGAAGCTCGTTATTATACTTCAATTTTACCGTTGAATTTTGATTTCTTGGGTTTGAGATCAGAGATTAATTTTTTCAAAACTTGCTCTTAAGAATCAGTCACATTGATTTGTTGTTTTCCTACATTGGTTGCCGACAAGTTATTAACTCCAGAATGTAATTTATGATTATTGTGAATTTTAGTTTGAGTTTCCGTATCTGTTAGGATATTTATTCATTTTATTGGCAAAAAGTTTTGTGAGGTGTAAATGTATAGTACACTAGCTAAATCTTACTTTTGAGTTTCAGCTGCATTACATTTGACTTATCAGTCAGTTTTGACTCATCTTCTTATTCTTTTATTTTTTGTGACTCAATATTTGACAAAAAATGTTCATTTCTGTTCCTGTAAATTGGAGTTTGCTCCTCGATACCGATACTTTTTTTTTTTTTTTTGATATGAGCATGTTTGAGTACATTCAGGTCTATGTCATGATGTGCTCGATGAAAGTGATAGCTATTTGTTCTGTTTGCTTGATACCTGTTGATGTGTTTCCCAGATGGGCCAGATCTACTCCCTCCGTATCAAAATGAGTATTGAGACAAAAATTGACAATCATTTTGGGACAGGAGGGAGTATCCATTTAGTTGATTTATTTTCTGTTCTTATATCAGATTCCATTCCTTTTTCACGAGCCTTTGGAAGTTTAATGTGCCACTTTGTTTCATATGTCATAAATAATATCATGAGTTGAGTCGTGGCGCGACTGCTCTACAGTTGATATGGCTGTGCCATGAATGGGGATGCAATAGATAGTCTACATTCAGTTTTTTTTAGTTGAAAAATATGGATTTGAACTCAGCTGCAATGAAATTTGCAAGAGACAAACTGAAGCTATCAATCAAATGAATCCGTATGACGATATACATGTCATGGTTTAATTGTTGAATCCGTATGTGGAGTGGAAATGCATTTGTTTATTTTCTTTCTATCGCACCTAATTATTATAAGTTAGAGATGCCGCATTTTAGTGTTCTGTACATGTTGATGCCAATTTGCCCCTGAAATATTGAACTGTTGCTCAAGCTCATTATTATTTTTGCATCATCTATTAGCTCCAGACAATTCTTTCTTCAATGTGATTGGGCTATTTAAACTGTATTATGCTCTACTTGGGCTCTCCTCATTTTTCATTAAGTCTTTTTTTTTGGTTTGTGTTTCTTGTGAATTGTTTGATGTTATGGCAGTGGATGCTTTTGGAGGGAATGATGATGATAAGATGATGGGGTTACTTGATGATTCCAAAGGTAATTTACATTTGGTTAATGCAACAATATCTGATAAAATTCACATCAGTTAACTATGGATCTTTTTCTTTTTTATCTGTGCTTCTTATGATATGAAGATCTTTAAAATAATGTGGTTTCTTGTTTACTGCAGATCAAGTAGCATCCGAGAGCATTCCCTTATCTCCCCAGTGGCTTTATGCCAAACCTAACGAGAGCAAGATGGTGCGTGCTCATTCATTCTATTAACTCCTGGAAACCATAAAGTATAATGCATATGCTTCTGTAACTAATAATATCAGAAAAGCACGAGTCTGCTGTAATATATCAGCGTGTGGACTAAAAATACAGTTGTTACATTTGTAATAGTGACTTTACCTTTTTGAGTGAGTATCTCCAGCCAGTTTGCGAGAAGCCGTGAAGCTTTCCAGTTTTAGTTTTATGTCCATATTGTTTTTCCCCCCTTCTGTCACTTTATCTGTAAGCGGATAGGACGAGTCTGCCCTTATTCTTGTTTGAATACTAGCTCATTCAGGCCTCTAGGAGTATATATTACCCTATTTTCTTCTACTCTGTTTTAAGTATGATTATGATGGAGACTGTGAATTGAATATGCGCCCTCTCTTGGATACAAAAATGGTTTTATCATTATATTGCTCTTCATCATATGAGTCAAATGGAAATTTGGAGGGCGCCATACTGGTCGTTAAATGCTAGATGATTTAGAAACTTGAAGATTTCAGGAAGTTTCCTATAGGCCACAGCTATGCAACTTTCATTGCTGCTGGTAATTATAAGTTGAATGGAAATTGGTTGGTCCCATCCTGGTCATTAATTGCTAGGTGTGTTTAGAAACTTGAAGATTTCATGAAGTCTGCCATAGCTATGAAGCCGTCATTGCTGCTGGTAGTTATTAGATTCCCTGGAGAATACTCTCTACGGTGTATTTATTTTTATTTTTGTTCCTCTTCTATGTACTCTCTTGTGGCCAAAATATAAAAGTTTGTGCTGTTCATTTATTGATTTTCCTGATACTGTACATAACAGGAAATGCGCCCACCTAGCTCTCTTTCTCTTGGAACTTCTGCTGATTCCAATCCCAAAGAGGCTTGGCGTACCGAAGGGTCTGATGACAAAAAGGATTGGAGAAGAATCGCAACTGAGACGGAGAGTGGCCGACGTTGGCGTGAAGAAGAAAGGGAAACAGGTTTGCTTGGTAGAAGAGATCGCAGGAAAACTGATCGTCGTGTTGAGAATGCTACAGGTAGAGAAACTATTGATACTAGAGGCCCACCTGCCCCTGAAAGGTGGAATGACGGTAGCAATCGTAGTGCTGGGACTGAAGCAAGGCGCGATAGCAAATGGTCATCCAGGTGGGGTCCAGATGACAAAGAAAAAGAGGGTCGAACTGAGAAGAGGGTGGAGGCAGAGAAGGAAGATGCCCACAGTGACACTCAATCATTTCCAGGTAGCAGTCGTGTAGTTTCTGAGCGTGATCCTGATTCTCGTGACAAATGGCGGCCACGCCACAGAATTGAGGGGAATTCTAGTGGGACAGGGTCCTTCCGTGCTGCACCTGGATTTGGAGTTGAGAGAGGTCGGGCTGAGGGTTTGAATATGGGGTTTACTGTAGGGCGAGGTAGATCTAATGTCTCAATTGTGAGACCTTCATCTTCGAGTTCCATTGGATCTGTTCATTTTGACAAGAATGAAAGTGTTCCTGGGAAGCCGAGTCATTCAGCTGATCTCTTTTGCTATCCTAGGGGAAAGCTTCTTGATATATACCGCAGGCAAAAGCTTGAGCCAGCTTTTGCTGACATGCCTGAAGCTGTAGAGGAAGTACCCCCTATAACTCAAGTAACTGTTGAGCAACCACTAGCTTTTGTGACTCCTTCTGCGGAAGAGGAGGTAATTATATATTTTCATTGACAGTCTTATTTCTCCTTTTTTTGCCACACCTTCATTTTCATGAAAAGTTCATTAGCATATATATATATATATATTTTTTTGGTTTACGTTTAACAAGCTCATGCAATTATTGCAGGCTATTCTTGGTGATATTTGGAAAGGCAAAATCACCAGCAGTGGGGTGCTGTACAATTCAATTAAAAAAGGAAAATCATCTGACAATGTTGCAGGTAAATAAAGCTTTATCATTTCATCTTGTGGCATGCAATTAAGAAATGTCTGTCCTTTTGATCTCATGAGAAAGTTTTATATTTAGATTTTGGGGATTTGGACTCTACCAATGGAAGTCATGGTGTACTCTCCTCAGTTATCACCGAGGAGGTCAAGTTTTCAAGTAACAATCGCAAAGCAGAAGCTGATAGCATATTGTACAATGCTGGTCCTAAACAAAATGTAGTGAATGGTGAGTAATGGATCCTACTTGCAATTTGAATATTTTAGTTTGTTTTGTGTACAATCCATGAATGAATAATGATACTCTTTTTTTCAGAAAAAGATGGTAATCGGGACGGAGATCAAACTGTGAATGAGTCTTTTAACGGAGTGAATTCAACTGAAATGATGTCAACACGGCCAAAAAGTAGTATTGTTGCTGGTGCACATGACAATGCTTATCTTAAAGTTGCAGATTCTGATTTTTCCAGTCATCCCCTCTTTGGTGATATGGAGGCTGTTGAGGCTTCTGATATGAGCACCAATCTTCCTGATGATTCAAACTCTTTGTTTGCATTGCAATCTTCTGAGCAGTATTGGACTGGAGATATGCATCCCTTGGAGAAAAGTCTGAATGAAAACCAGTTGGCAAGGGGGATCCCTCCTGAGGATTTGAGCTTGTATTACTGTGATCCTCAAGGCGAGATCCAGGGACCGTTTCTTGGGGTTGACATCATTTCATGGTTTGAACAAGGATTTTTTGGGTTGGACTTGCCAGTTCGCTTGGCAGATGCTTCAGAAGAGACTCCATTCCAGGAATTGGGAGAAATTATGCCACAGTTGCATTTGGAAAATGAGTATGTTGCGATTAGTGATCCAAGTCCCAAGATGGAGCATTCTGCAGCTTTTGAGGGTAACTTGGATGTTGCTGCTTCTGCTCCTGTTCCTGTTTCTGACATTAGTTATTCAGGTGCCTTAGATGACCCACGGTGGCAGTTGCCTGAATTTGATGCTCTTTCAGGCAAGCATGTTCAGCCACGAATGTCAGAGTATGAAGGTCACTTGCAACTTCCTTATTCTGAGGGTCAAAACTTTCATGATGAAGGTTGGGAGTCTTTTCCCATCAGCTTTGTGTAATTATCTTTTGATTTGAATATATCTTTAATGTCCTATTCTTTTTTATCAGAAATTGTTTTTCCAGGAAGACCTGGTAGCAGTAGCGACCGACTGGGGAAAACTTCAACAGGCATTAATGATCCTTCTGCAAATTTTATGGGCAACCGTCCCCATTCAGCTGAGAGGATGGAATCTGGCATGCTAAATCATAATGACAGTAAGTTGCATCCTTTTGGGTTGTTATGGTCCGAGCTTGAAGCTACAAATTTTAGGAATGAGCAGTCATCAAATGTGCCATTTAGCGGTGTTCATCATTCACACATGAACTCTATAAGTGGGAGGGTCCCTCCTTTCAATGCAATGGCTGACTCTACTCATCCCGCCGATTCTTGGCCTGATGGTTATCGAAGAAATACACTTTCTGAGCCCAACTTGTATCAAGATGCCATGGATGCTCGCCAGTTGTCTCGTATGGAGCAAGAAAGTAACCACTTTGATTTAGCAGAGAAACTTAGGTCTCAACAAATTCAACAACAGCTCCTCCAACAGCATAATCTTTTGTCTTCTCATTCTCACTTGAATGAATCTATGTTGGATCAAGTTCCAAGTCGAAATCCATTAAACCAGCAATTAGCCACTCAAACTGGTCATGACCTGGAACAGTTTTTGGCTCTTCAGATGCAACAACAGCAGAGACAGCTTCAACTCCAGCAACAGCAACATCAGCATCAGTTACCACAGCAGTTCCATCAACAACAAATGCTGTTGAAGGAGCAGCAGTCTCAAGCACGACAGTTGCTTGTAGAACAACTGCTACAGAATCAGCTGCGTGAAAACCGTGGTCAGTCACATGCAGATGCTGTTAGATCCAACAATGCTCTTGATCAGATTCTAAGAAAGCATCAGATTTTAAACGAACTACAACAGCGTTCCCAACATATCCCAAGGCGTGCTGATCAAACAATTGAACACCTTATTCAAGCAAAGTATGGACAGACACCCCATCAAGGGCATCAAAATGATCTTTTGGAGCTCATGTCACGGGCAAAGCATGGACAGATATCACCTTTAGAACATCAGATGCTTCAGCAAGAGCAGTTTCATGCAAGACAGCTGCCTATGGGATTGAGGCAGCGTGAGATGGAGGAAGAAAGGCAGCATGGTTCTGTCTGGCCTGTTGATGAAACCAATCAGTTCCTTAGAAGTGGTTCTGGTGTTCATCGAACTAATTCTGGGTTAGGCCAATTAGATTTCTATCAGCAACAACAGAGACCATCAGCTGAAGAGTTGAATCATCTCGAGCGGAATCTTTCATTACAGGAGAGACTCCAGCGTGGTTTGTATGACCCCGGCTTACTTCCATTTGAGCGATCGATGTCTATGCCTGGTGGTGGTCCGGGTATGAACATGGACGTTGTAAATTCTATGGCTCGCGCTCAAGGATTAGATATTCCAGACCCGAGTGCACGAATGCATTCCAGTGGTCAAGGAGGTGGCTTTTCACCTGGTGTTTACTCTCATCAATCTAGTTATCCTTTAGTCCCTAATCAATTTCGTCCCTCACATTCAGATTCGATGGAGGGACCCTGGCTAGAAAATAATGGGCAAGTGTCCAATGACTGGATGGAGTCACGGATTCAACAATTGCATATTAATAATGAGCGTCAGAAGAGGGAAATGGAAATGAGAAGGGCTTCTGAAGATCCGGGTTGGATGTCAGCCGGAGCAAGTGATGACACTTCAAAAAGATTGCTTATGGAACTGCTCCACCAGAAATCAGGCAATCAATCAACTGAGCAGTTGGATGTGAAGGGTGGATCAGCCTATGAGAGGCGGGTTCCTTCTGGCCCCTTTCCTGGGGCAAATTCTAATCATTTGATTGGTCTTCATTCTGATCAAGAAACAGGTCTGAATCACTCGTTTGTTGTTGGATCCTATGGTTCTAACTCGGCTGTGCCACCACAGGTTAGATTATCTGATGAGATGGCAGTTGGTTTAGAAGGCAATGAAAGATTGCTTCTGAGATCCAATTCTGGGGCGGTAGTCGAAGCAGGCCCAGTTTACACGAACACTGGTGTTGTCAGCAATACAGCTATGGAACGGAATTTCTTAGATGTTGAGGGGAAAAGACATGCTTTCAAGAGTGAATCTGGTTTGGGGAAGGGCCCAGTCACAGAAAATCAAGAACGTATGCAGGCAGGATTGTCTGCAATGGATCATGGAGAAATGCAAGTTAATGCTGTTAGCAGACATACTTCTGTTGGTGGTAATTCCTGCTAATTATCTTCTTTTCTGGTTTCTTTCCTCACATGAAATAGAGGTCATCTGACATAATTCCTGGCGACATTGCAGGCTTTTACGGCGAAAAGATTGGACCTTCAGATTCGTTCGTGGAGGAGATTGCTAAAGATCGGTAAGTATTGGCTAGCATATTACATAATTGCAATTTGATTTTAGGCAGGTAAATTAGGAGTGTTCAATTTTACATGGTATAGATATGCTTTGAACTTTTAGCCTGTTGATTTTAGGCAGGGAAATCAGGAGTGTTCAATTTTACATGGTATAGATACGCTTTGAACTTTTAGCCTATAGTACACACGTGATGGGGCGATGGTCCTTGAAAATAGTTGTGGAATTTTAACTTTTATTGAGTTTAGTTTTTAAATTTTATCATGTTAATGCTATTGTTGATACAAACCTATTCTTGAATGTGTCCTCTGTTTAAGTCTGCAAAAAGTCAATTGGTGATCTTCGTGATTCATTTCAAGCAACTGAATTTGTTGTTGTAGCACATCAAGCTCAACTTAGGTTTTAGAGCATCATACTCCCTCTTGCCTGAAATACCTCTCTTTTTAACTTAAAATATGGTCTAAAATAATTTTCACGTTTTGACAAAGTATCTAAATACCAATTTTATGCACACTTTAATTGGGTAATTGGAGAGACAAATTGAAGAGAGAAATAACAAAGGGGTAAATTTGGTCCTTCAGTTCAAGAGGAAGTAATAATTGCATTTCTTAATATCCGTGCAAAGACGAAAAATGGTTATTTCAGATCAGAGGGAGCACCTGATTGTGCAGGGTCAGATAACTTGAATTACAACTCGTTAAAATCGTTGGCATGTATAGAATAATTCATTATTGGGTTGATTGCCTTCTGCTTTTCCTTGTGTGCTACACACTTAGGTGTTGCTGTATTATGTTATTGGTGTTTAAAATGCTGATCTTATGACCGATAAAGGTTATAAAGGTAGTTTGTTGTGCAAAGCGGCATAAGTGAACAACGGTGACCCCTAGCAGGGGTGTCGTGCGTGGGGTGTATGCATGATTATCGTTTTTGTTGCAACAATGGGTTGTAATGAAACTAAATTCTCTTGCAAGGAATTAAACACTTCAGTTTGTATTATAGCACCGATATGCATTTCTAATAAGTTTCTTGCGCAGGGTGTCAGCTGCACCGTCAAAGAGGCCAGAAAATATTTTGCTTAAACGTCCACCTGTTCCAAGGGCGTCATCTACCCAAGAAGGCTTGTCCGAGCTGGCATCTGATCCAGTTATGAGAGGGAAAAATGTTCCAAACATGTCGTCTTCTGAAGGTATATATTAATGCAAATATTCAAAATTTTGAAGCATGAACTCACTATAGTGTACAAGAGGGCAAAGCCACCAATTGAACAAATATGGGAAAAAGTAGGAACATGAAAAAAAGGAAAATTCTCATATACACAAACTTTTGATGATTGAAAAATGTGAATTTCTATGTACGAGTTGCAGCAACTTTAATTATTCACGTACTTAAAAGACACAGAGACCTCTAAATAGTCTTTTCTTGATCAAGTGTTGGAATCTGAAATAGAGTTTTAAAGGTGTCAGGCTACTCCTAATTCAGCCATTTAGTATTTGAGAAGGTGTAGATGTTATTTTGTACACATGACCTAGAAATTTTGTTGTAATTTCTCATTTGACCATGTTGTAGGTGTATAATCATTCTAACTTTGCACTATTTTTCTGAAGATGACAATGTTGCTATACCTGCTCATTACAAAAACTTTCGCCTTTGTGTCTTGTGTCACGAAAAAGCTCCCTCCCTTTCTCGTCCAGGTTTTAGTGTGTGTATGTATGCTTTTTTAACTGATAGTTGAACCTTGAATGCATTAGGGGTAAGGCGGGAGGCATTAGGTACTCCAATAAACCAAGTCTCTGAAAGCCTTGCATCCGGAAAGAAAGACATGCGCTTCAGGCGAACTTCATCTGCTAGCGATGCTGATGGGTCAGAGACAGCATCGTTTAGTGACATGCTCAAAAGCAATTCCAAGAAAACTACAGCAATGCCCGACGGCCATGCTGCTGCTGCTTCAGAGGCTGCAGATGGACAAGGGGGAAAAGGTGGGAAAAAGAAAGGTAAGAAAGGGAGACAGATCGATCCAGCTCTTCTCGGGTTTAAGGTTACTAGCAACCGAATAATGATGGGTGAGATTCAACGTGTTGAAGATTGACACAGTTTATTACCATCTGTAGGGATCTCTGTTGAATCTTGTAGCTGTACAGATCCTATTTTTGTGCAAAGCTTCTGCAGATAGGAATAATTCTTTCATCTCTTTTTCTTTGTTTCTACCTCCCTTATCTGCATCATAATTAGAGATGTAAGGGTGGCTTAGAGAGCAATGTCTAGGCAGATTAGGTAAAGAATAGAGTTGGGTGTTTGTAAAGTTTGTAATTTGTATAGACCTTGCATGTCTTTCTTTTACATATAGAGAAGATTAACCAAATAGGCCTTAATATATGTTAAAGAGTTGAGCTGTAGTGTGTTTGCTAGTAAAGTGAATAAGAGATCCAAAATTTATAGAGCAGTTCTATATCTGTTTTATGTTTGATGATATTTATAAACATTGCATCAATTTTCAAGTGTAGAACTTGTGAGTGTAGTGCTTCAAGATATAGCTTGCCTATAAACTAATCAAACACCTTGAAAATAAGAACTTTTTATGACATGGCTGCAGTTGGGGGAGTTCATGGTTTGGGTTGGGTTCTTAAGACGGCTACAGCCTGCTGTGATTTAAGGCTAGATGTGTACAAGATGTCGGAATGCAAGGAAACGATTAATCAAAAAGAGAATAGAGAACATAAAGACCTATTAGTTTGCTCTAGAGCAATAATAAGAAGACTATGTCCCCTTCCTCTGCACCACAAACACCAAGATACACGAAATACCAGAATTTAGTGTGTTCACCCATGTCAAACAGCTTGGCCAGAAAAAATACATTTCCCTTGGTTATCAATACTATGACTCTGTGAGTCAACCATTCTCATAGGTCCTCACTCTCATACAATTTTAGGCATTCGTAATCTGAAAGCATATACATGCACAATGGTAGGATGTGCCCAAATCCATCTGTCTAGGAGAGCCAAGTATGAAGACATCGACATCAATTGAACCGGTCAAGATGAAATTCATTGTCCTTTGAAGATCAGCTGTGTAACTGTTCTACCCATGATCCACTCCAACTCAGAAGCTGTTAAAGACACTTGATTGGCAACAATACGCACTGCTTCTTTCGCTTCTTTGTAGCCACACTCTGGAACAACATACGGGAAATCACTGCAGCATAAAACAACAGTCAAAAAGAGAGATTAAAGGATTCACTAAATTTCCAATGACTATTATTGTTGATTATAAGTTTATGCAACAAGACGTTAGCAAAAGAAGATATATGTCAGTGTTCACCTTCCCCACATCACACGGTTGGCACCAAAGCTTGTAACTACCTGGGACAGAACTTGGGATAAATCTTCATATGGGTATGACTTTCTCGATACTCTGAATAAGGCGCTGAATTTTACATAAACCTGTTTAAAGTAAGTGACCCATGTCAAGATTGACCCTTGAGATAATGCTTCAAAAAAAGTAAGTATTAATCTGTGTCAAGGTTTCATTTCATGTTACAATCTCATTGGGAGAGAAGAAACAATGTTTCCTGAACACAATGCGACACGCTAATGATTCTAGACTAATACGAACAGTCATTACTGGGAAACCAAACTGAACCCACAACTTCGCAACAAAAAAATAAGACCGAACAACTAATCTTGCCTGTGGAAATCTAGATAATTTCAGTAGCTCCAAAAAGGTTCGCCTTTCCTCGTCATTTCTACAAGAAGAAAAAGACATAAGAGCAGCAGATTTGGTCGGTCATCTGGAGTCAAGGCTCGGTGCGCTAGGAAATGATTTGGGGGAGAAGTTAGAAGACACGTGGGAGCTTACATAGGAGGTTTGCAGAAAGCCAAGTGATCAAGGAGTACAACTGTAGAAGGAAATTCTGTGCATAGCATCTCAATTTCGAGTAGATGCAAATTAAGACCCTAAAATAATTCACCACAACAAGTAAGTCACTTAAACCACTTGTGACTAACAGGGAAAAAGGGAATGCATATATAGAATCTTTCTGGCTAGCAAAATTGATGATGAAGAGTATTTTAGCAGTTAAAAATTGCCAAGTCCAGTGACTTACTGCTCATACAAAACAAGATGGGATACGTTGTACCTTCATGCACATGAAACCCACTGGTACTCCGAGTTCCCCCGCTTTAGCAAACATAGCTTTTCCAATATCATTTGTCATCTGCATGTATATCATTTTGAAGGTTGCAATTTATTGGAGTGCATATACAATGTAATGGAAATTTAGAGTACATAATAGATATACACAAGCAGCAAGGATCTTGTACTAAACCTGCTGACCAGATGGCCACAAATACGGATTGAAACGAACAGCACGGTATCCATCCTATATTTAATAATGATATGGATCAACATCATTTCATTGAGAAATGCTGGTTATAATTGCTTCAGATTTACTAAGGACCTTCAAAATAAGATGTTCAAGCTGGTGAAGTCCACTGCCATCTTCTGCTGGATTTGCAAGGCAACAGCCCACAAATTTGGATGGATACTTCTTCAATACACTGTCCAGAATTAAGCTGGCATAAGGTACTACCATCTCACCTATGCCCAATAAGCAGACAGTACATAAAATGGAAGGAAAAGACAATAACTCGGAGTCCATGAATGATGGCTCATGTTCTGTGGTGACCAAATTACATTCTCTCTTAGTCGTCAATGAATCTTGTCTGTACGTATGTTCATATGGCCCCTTAATGGATTATGATCTAAATCAGATGGATTACTGCTACTTAGCTCCGATGAGTTGAGAGCTTGTTTTTTAAATTGTTTCATTGCTGTTATCATGAACAAAGTTGGGTACTTCCACGGACATATTCCACCATTATACCCTTTCCTATCACAACAAAGGAATAATTCTATCAGATAATCTTCACGTCAAATTTAACTTAACATCCATGCCTGTCCCATGGTATTAACTGTAGATATATCAATCCAATCTGAAATATTTTATATATTTTAACTACAATTTTCATGAGGGTCCAAGGGTATTTCATTCATGGAAGAATGAGATTGACATTATATTTAAATAACCAAATAAAGAGCAACTGACCTTGTCACCAAGGAATGATCATATTTGTGGTTGATGGGCTGCACAATTAGTGCACCATCTACACCAGCTTCTCCCATGCACTGTAGAATAGTATTGATTACTGAATGAGAGAAAAAAAACAACTGGAAGAACGAAGGAAGACTGAAAATTTCCCTCTTTCATGAATTGAGAAAACAAGAGTTCCACAGCCAACGTAATCACACCAAACCAAATAAGAAAGTGGGAGAATGCCCCAATCAGACTAATTGCACAATATAAAATGGGAAGACAAAATTCAAAACAAGAGCAAAGAACTGATATCAGAGTAATGTGACAATTGCCAAAAAGAGGCCCAGGCCTTGTATATCTGCTTAGCTGCCTATTCTTGATGAAAAGGAGTCAAGGTATTGTGTTACTAACTGATGAGGGGCACTTCCAAGGCCAGACATTGGAACGCATTGATTCCGCTCGTTCCCGTCCTTCGCTTCAGGGCCTGTCCCTCGGTGTGGTCAGTACTCCATACTGTCGGGGTTAACTTCAGCAAATAACTATTCGGAGTAGAGGTAGATTTCCACATGTATGCAACTAAATAGAGTAAGTTTAACATATATTTAGTTAAAACTCATTTTCAATGCATGGTTCTCTACTCCGTCATAAAAATCAAATATTTTAAGAAGGCAATTAAGCAATGATATCCTTCAACATGGTTCATCAACTCAAGTGAACATTGGTCCAATGAACTGATCTGGTCCATGAATCCTTTTTTGTCTTTTTGCTTTGTCTAAAGATGCATATCCTTCTTAATTGTACTTGTCCTGGTAACTTTTGACCTCCAGAACATGCAGCATTGCTATTGATATTGATGTTGTTACTCGTCCTGACCGGAAAAAGGTTGAGGTTTGTCAAGCACCTGCTTTGGATTTCTGATGGTATACATGTTAAGGTAAGAAATAAAATTGAAAATAGTTTTGAAGCCAAACATTATTGTTTTCGGTATTGCTTGCTTCATTTGTCTCTTTTTCATGATGCTCTTCTTGTATGTAATCTGGGAGCACACTGTTTTTGCTTCTACCCTACGACATGCAACGGTACCTAGGTTGCACTCCCTTTTCGCTGCTTAGCTTGTAAAATTCATATGACAGCCTTATCAGAAACTTGTAATGACTACAATCTGCTCTCTCTCTCTGTCTCTCTCTTTCTTCCTTGACTCACTAATAACTTTGATGTAGCAAGCTTGACTTTGTGATTTCTCGACTTGGGCACCACGTTCATCTGTTTGAGCAAATTCACCATACCGAAGGAGCCATATTTTCGGAACCACTGGAGTAGTGATCCCAAAGTTTTTGCCTCTTTGGACCTCAAAACCAAAAATAAAACACTAGTAATGAATGTACCCGTGTATTGCGCAACTCCTGAGCAAGCCAACGTCTTCCTTGTTGTGCCTCAACCAAACATGACGGGCCAATGCCTAGACATCTACGGAGTAAATATGGATTTTTCTAATGGATGAAAAGTCCCAAAAGTAAGGTTCCACACTATTTAATAAAGGGATTTGTAACCAACTCACTCCAGTGTGAGTGGACAATAGGATAACATATGCAATGTTGATGGGTTGTATAATTTCCAGCCCCATCAGTATTTGAAAGTACCTCCAGCTTTAACCAATTGGGAGTTGCTAATACGATGAGCGTGGCTAAAATGCAAATACTAAGATGGATTTCTAATAAAACTAGAAAAAAGACATTATCTTTTTCAGTTGGAATAATACTCCTCCTAGTCCAATAAGGAAAACAAAAAGAATATGAAGTACATCACATCAAATCTTTAAATTCAACATTGAGATCAAAAGCAGCGTAAAAGCACCTCGAGCAAGAAATCAGTGTGACCAGGCAATGACGGCTCTTGGCCAGGAAAATACGGGTATTTATCAGCAGCCTACAATTCAAAGCCCAGGTAAACACATCAGTTCTTTTACAAACAACTAAAATTTGTTTGCTCAAAATAGTACTATTTAAAACATTAAAGGGTAGACCATATGTAATTCTCAAACACATTTCTAACATACATTTGTTCGATTTTACGAGACAAAATTTACACTACCAAAAACTACATACAAAATGGTAATTTGATCTCAATTCAGCCATTTTGACTCTGTAGTTTTCGAAAAAAAGAACACTTTAAGCGGTACGGAAAGGGTAATTGTGAATTGGGTTAGTGTAAAAAAAGATTCTCTACCTCTTGAGGAGAAGCCCAAATGTGCAAATGCGAATCAATAACTTTGGGACTGGCTGGCTCGCTTGTTGTTGCCATTGCAGTTACAGAGATTCGTGGGTTTGAAGTAGTCGGAATTGGGCCGAAGAACTGCGCCGAAGAACAGCTCCGACAGTAAGGAGCTGCTGCGGCTGTAGTCGAAATCAATGGCCGCAGTGAGTTCGCTCTTACCGCCATTAATTAATTCACCACTGCAAAATTTATAGAGAGATTCCCACTCTAAAAAATGGAAGGAAATAAGAGAATATTGTTCTTTTGTTTCTTGTTTATTAAAGTTTGCCAGGAAACATCGGCATAAAGGTTTCGTGGTGTAGTTGGTTATCACGTGAGTCTAACACACTCAAGGTCTCCGGTTCGAACCCGGGCGAAGCCATTTGTCGTTTTTCTCTTTTTTTTTTTTTTTGCCTCCGTACAGTTCTTACTTCCTACATCTAACTCTTTAACACCCTAAATGTTTCAACTTCTTGACAGTGAAGCCCCTCGAATATGTTGGAATCACACTTAATGCTTGTGTTTGTAATTTTTGTTACAAGAGGATCACCTATGTGAGACTTTTGTTCATTTTTAGTTGGATATTATTTGAACAACTTTTGTAATGGTTCAAGCATGCATTAGGATTTAGGATGGATGTATATTCAAGCATTAGCTACATCCCCATAGTTAACTTAAAGAAGCTTGTCTAAAATCGAAATTGTTTTGATCCAAGTTAAAACTATGTCATAAGTTATTAGATCATGTGTAGCGTTGACAGAACCTCTTATACTTGATTGAATATGTATTCATGTAACGATCATAGAGAAGAAACATTGAGCATATATTAACGGATAAATAATAAAATTTAAATAGTACTTTATCATGTTATTGTTGTGTGCCTAAGCTAGGGGTGATAGTTCAAACCGCCCAAACCGCTAATTAAATCAAATCGAACCAAACTGATGAGTTTGGTTTGATTTCGACTAACAACGGTTCAGTTACGGTTTAAAAATTTTTCAAATCGCACAGTTCGGTTTGATTTGCGGTTTCGATATTACAAATCGAATCGAACCAAATCGAACCGATATCTAATATATATATATATATATATTTTTTCATATATACATCTCATATTTTTTATATATTCATGCACACCCCTTTTAATTAAGAGTTGCTTGTATTGTGCTATTTTTTTTTTTTTATCATGTAGTGAACTTATAAATTTTTAAGACTTTTAAGTTGTATTACGTTAAGTATTATATAAGCATAAATCAATATTGGACTATTTTTGAATTTTTATAATAGATTTAAGGCTATTATTTTAAATAAATTTTTTATTTTTTATTTTTGAATTTTTATTATATATTGTATGTTAAATTTATTTTTTTTAATTAATAAGATTTGTCCTAAATCGAACAAACCGAACCAATTCAAATCGAATCGAATCGAACTGAACCGAACCGATATCTAATATATATATATATATATATATATTTTTTCATATATACATCTCATATTTTTTTTTATATATTTATGCACACCCCTTTTAATTAAGAGTTGCTTGTCTTGTGCTATTTTTTCTTTTTTAATCATGTAATGAACTTATCAATTTTTAAAACTTTTAAGTTGTATTACGTTAAGTATTATATAAATATACATCAATATTGAACTATTTTTAAATTTTTATTATAGATTTAAGGATATTATTTTAAATATTATTTTTATTTTTGAATTTTTGTTATATATTTTATGTTAATTTTTTTTAATTAATAAGATTTGTCCTAAACCAACAAATCGAACTAAACCGAACCGCGATTTATCGATTCGGTTCGGTTTGATTTTCAAATCTTGTGATTCGATTTAGGTTTTAAAATTTCCAAACCGATAAGGTGCGGTTCGACTTGTGGTTTATATCTCAAATCGAACCAAATCGAATCGTTGCACCCCTAGCATAAGCTTTTGAAGTTTTTGATAGAAGCGAGTACTATCACATATAATTAACTTTCGAAATTTGTTTGTTTTTGTTCTTCTTGGTCTTCTTTACCTTTGAGGGATTAGTTCGACAAAAGACTATCAGCCAATCGAAAAAATGACATATTGTACTTCTCCTTTCAGTTAGATTTAATTATTTATGATACCAACATATTGTGAAGAAAAATATCACTTTCAATACAATTAAAATGAAACGAAAAAAATATTATTTAGCTTTATTTTAACCATTCATATATTTTTTTCAACAATATTTTCACTTTACTTTCTACTTTTTTTTACGCATGAGTGGAAGTGGGGGATGATTGTTGTAGATTTATTAATAATGGATTCAATAAAGTGACGACGAAGAGCAAATGTTAGAAAATAAAATTTGAGAAAATGATGCAATAAGTGAAACAAAGTATGTATAAGAAAAGAAGAGTGATACTATTTTATTGCTAAAAAAATGTGAATGATTTAAAAAGGAAGTGAAACGATAGTACAAGTCGGTCATTTTGTATAGATTGGCCAAAACTATTTAGAATACAGGGGTCTGGGAGATGATAAAAAATTCTGAAGGGGCATGAATCGGAAAAGACAGGAGGATTAGGAGAAGAGGGCGAAAATACCAATCCATTATAAACTCGTCTTCTCCGTCACTCATCCTCTTCTCATTTTCTCACCCTACTCATACAGAGATAAAATTCATTTCCAGAAACTCGCGAGCTAGTTTAGCTTCCTTGAAAATGGCGGCTTCATTTACTACCCTGGTACCTTAAAACCCTAGCTCAATTTCCATCTCTAATCTTCGTTATCTTTGCAATTCTTTCATTATTCTATGATTTTGAATCATCATTATTATGTATTTTGTTTTATGCATTTTTTTCCTTATTTTTCTTTTGCAGTCGAATGTTGGTTCGTTCACAGGTCGGCCAAGTCTAGCTCAGGCCAAAATCAGTAATTCGGTCTGTACTGTTCCCACAAAGCTGAGGAAATCGGCGTCGTTGACCTCATGGGAATTCTCGTCGGCTGCATTGTCGCTCACTTCTTCATCTAACCGCTCGTTTGTGATGAGGAAATCGAGTGGCTTTTCGGTCAGGGCAGCTGCTCAGGTATTCCTACTCGTGCTCAAAATGTTTGTACTATTTACCTAAAGAATCGAAAGTAATAAATAGTGTCACCCGTTTGGGACGGGGGGAGTAGTTTTTCATTTAGTTGGTTTCATTCATAGTTAGTATTACTTTTTCTCCTATAGTATGCTATTTTCAGGCAATAAGTCAATGATAATTGACGCTCTTAGAAAAGTAGTGCCAGATAATAATATCCCAATAATCATCTTGTTTTGACTTTTAGAGCATGGGATATGATTCTCGATTGAATTGTATTAAAAAGAGTTCGGAAACCTAACAATTTGACCAACAAATTAGTTCACAAGTTTTGGTTTCATTGCCACTAGGAAACATGGATGATATGTGTTATTTTGAGCTGTTATAACCAGTAGGACATACGGCAGATAATCCGGGCGAAGCATTTGAATTATAAGTTGTTGCACTATTTGTTATGTACCAGACTTGGTATGAGTAGTTGTTGGGTTGCACAGTTCAGTGATTTAGTGGATTACCCATCACACACTTAATGTAGGACTGCAACCAAATTTCTGATGCTGATTTGGGATGCCTAGCAGTACTTCGATTACAGTGCATTTTTTTTTTCTTAAAGCAATTCATTTGAAGTTGGAATGTGATTTTTTGGACAGGATATTTGAGAGGTAGTGAGAATAAGAATGCAACATTTGTTCTAATTTTACTTACTTATCACTGTGAGTTTCTGGGGTGTGTAAGCATACTTGTTTACCTTGTCCTTGTGGTAAGTAAAGGTAAATCTGTCAATATTCTCAATCATTTTGTGCTTATAGTAGCCATTTTCACTCCAGGATGTTCCATTGCAAGCAAAAGTAACCCAGAAAGTGTATTTTGATATAAGCATTGGGAATCCTGTGGGAAAGCTTGCTGGTAGAATTGTCATTGGACTGTTTGGTGATGATGTGCCTCAGACAGCAGAGAATTTCCGTGCTCTGTGTACAGGTTGTTTGATATTATGATTGAATCGTTGAACTATTTGGATTTAGCATTTCGTAGTTGTTTACTGTCTGATTAAGTACTGACTTTAATATGTTTGATTTTATCATTATCAGGCGAGAAGGGTTTTGGCTTTAAAGGTTCAGCTTTCCATCGTGTCATTAAGGACTTCATGATTCAAGGAGGAGACTTTGACAAGGGAAATGTAGGTCTCCATATCCTTATATTTATCATCCCATAGAAAGCTAGTAGTAAGTACTTAATAACTCATGGTACGGAAGTACCATGATTAGCAAAATGAATTATTACTTCTCACACATTGGGAGATGATTCTGGTTGATGAATTGGGCATATATCCTTCGTATGGTAGTGTATTTCTGATGATGCACGGATTTTCCAGCAATCTGGTGAGCTGCTACGATGGCTGAAGGCTAGTGATCTGGGCAGCAACAGGATCTGCAAAACAACCACCGTCACTAAGGTAGGGGTTTGGCCCTACCAAACAAGCTCC
>JAOWAN010000005.1:16900035-16913008 GCA_028566635.1 Lobelia cardinalis
AGAAAGTAACATGAACTCTACAACAAATATTGTCTACCCAGAAGTTCTATTATAATTTTTTAAGAAAGGTACAACTGCACATAATACTCATTTTTTTTCTAATATCTTAGTTTAACATTTTGATTCTTATATGTTTGAACATATTTATATTGTAGTCATGGAATGAGCTGGTTCAAGAGAATAAACGGTTGCATACATATTCACCGCCTTGGAATGGACCTAATATGGTAATGTTTTTTTTTTCTTTTTAACAAAATTATCGCATATTTACTACTGTGAAACGATATTGACTCTATACTTTTTATAATTTCAGATGGTTTTACGTAAATCTACTTGGAAGAATATATGTTACAATCGATAAAGCGTGTTTACTTCAGTTGATAAAAACAAATAGATTGAATAGGATCAAAAGAATTTGTAGTGTGATCTGAAGAATATATATAGCACTCTTATTATAAAAATAGATTTTGTATTTATGTAGTGTGAACTCTTAATATATTAAGTCTTATTTTTTTTAATTCAAAATGTCCTATTCATATTTAGTGTTTACTCATATTTAGCGTTTATAATTTATTAAACTTTTAAAATTATTTTTTATTTTTTATGATAATTAGCATTTATAATTATGTAAATTTATCTAAATTTTAATTAACTTTAGAAAAAATACATAGTTCGATATTTTTTTTAGGGGCGTAACTGCGCCGTCGAACACGAGCATTTACTAGTTATGTATACTTGAAAGAAAATGAAGGTGTGCAAACATCTTCCATGGTGGAGTACTATAGGATCACGTGGATGATGTGGTCCTAGTCATCGAATGACGTGTAATAATGTTGTTTAAGCTTAATTGACCGATGATAAGACTATCTGGATCTTGGTCAGAATTTACCACCCCCACAACCCCCCCTTTATCGCGTTTCGAAGACGATCCGAAAAGCATGATTCTGAGCATGTGACTTTGCAGATCTTGCAGCATGTGGACCAAACCAGAAAGGGTGTCCCTTAATGGGCCGTTTTGACGTCGAGGGAAAGAAAGCGATTTGTTGCCCGCCGTGGGCCCAATCATTGAGCCCGACAACAAGACTAGAGCCCACCCGTACTGGCGGCGGGCTGGCTTGTGTGATTTAGGGTGGTGACACGTCACCGTAGGGGGTTAACTTCTGTATATTTTTTTCTTTATACATCGCCTGGCGGAGGAGGAGGATAGCGACCGGTCATGTGGCGGAGGAGGGTGGTGTGGCGTGGACTGACCGATGCCGTTCCCGAATCCCGGAATATATTCTGTCGGTAGAAATGCTGGAGAATTTAATTCCGGTTTCATCAAATGAGTCAGCAGAACATAATCATTCTTGGTCATTTAAAGCATTAGCCATCATTTATTCCTTCAAACTGTATTTAATTCTTTCAAGCTGAATTAATATGGTAATATTCATAGTTCCTCCTTTTCACTAATTCTCATGTAGTAAACGAATTCGACTCCTCTCCATTACTCCTTTCGTCCCGCAAAAATTTTATGCATACGGTAAGATTTGAATTCAAGATTTTTCAACAAAAGTTTTATGCATATTGATGGATGGTCTTTCAACAAAAGTTTTATGCATACGGTAAGATTCGAATTCAAGATTTTTCTTAAGCGAATTCAAGTCGCTTACCACTTGAATCAATCCCCGTTAATCTTGTTGGTCTTGCTAAGAGGAACCGAAGCACTTGTTAGAAATCTTTCTCTTGCTCTGCCGTTTTGTTTAATTGTACATGATAACGATATTTTATGAGAAAAAAATATCGTTTTCAAAATAACTAAAACGTAACGAAGAGAGTTTCTTTTAAATATTCATGATAGTAACATACTGTAAGTAAAAATATTAATACTATCATAAATATTTAAAAAGTAAAGAA
Source organism: Lobelia cardinalis (assembly GCA_028566635.1). Lineage (NCBI taxonomy): Eukaryota > Viridiplantae > Streptophyta > Magnoliopsida > Asterales > Campanulaceae > Lobelia > Lobelia cardinalis. The sequence continues at coordinate 16,901,932 of JAOWAN010000005.1, forward strand.
AAAAGTATTTATTAAGCTTATTTAATACTCATTTCATCTCAGTTATATGATCAATTTTTTTTTATTTATCTCCAAATAATTGATCACTTTTTTTTAAGGGATATTACTACCTTTTTTTTTTTTTTCATTATACCCCTAACTATATAATGTACTTACAAAATAAATTAACTATTACAACTTAAAGTCAAATGAACCATATATGAGGATAGAAATAGAAGAAAAAGAAAATGCAAATACATTAATTGTTCAACATTAACAATAAATTTTTGCCCGTTGGTCAATAAAATTAAACCGATGGAGGTTGTATTAATTTTACACTTTTCAATACTAACATGAATGTCATATATTTAAAATATCGTGAATATTTTAATGTAAAAATTTATATTTAGCAATTATCACATAAATATAATATTTCTTAAATTTTGTAAATTATTAAGGAATAAAATTTATTTAATGTTCCTTAATCTTAATTAGTACTCCCTCCATTCCTTTTTAAATATCCCTGACCAAGAACATATATTAAGAAAATGATTGAAAATAGTAAAAATATAAGACATTTTACTATATTACTCTTATGAATATTCAACTACTATTATTAATGATAGAAACTAGAAACACTTAATAAGGGTATAAGAAAAAATATCTTTAGTATATATTGGTAGTAGAAAAATAAAAATTATACAAAAATCAAAAAGTGACAGTTAAAAAGGAATGGGGGGAGTAGAATTTAAAATGTAATAAATATTTTATAAAATTAATTTAATGAAAATTTATGTTTTAATTTTTCAACAAACAAAAAACTGATACTTATTTTGAGGAGCAAAAGTAGCAGGCAACCAAACTATTAGTATGGTTACTCATTGTAACCCAACTATTTACTAGGTTGATACATTTCATAGAAAATTGACCTATCACTATCCTGAAGCTGCATGCAATATGCCAAAATACACTTAAAAAGATAGAGCTAAAAGAAGAAAAATATCCTAATGTCTAGAATATATTCTAGACTATTATTTATCCCCCACAAAAAGAAGGCTTTTACTTGCTGCCATAATTCCCCTAAGATGGCAAACACTTTTCAGTCAGCTCTGTAATTTTAAAATTATTGGTAGGTAGCTCCCACTAACATGTTCATTGTTTAATGTATCAATCTCTCACTTTCTGGGGTCTGTGGCACTAGTCATTTGGCCAGCCAAAAGCATTAGGACATGAACAAGAAGATTCCCCAAAGCTAACACATGATGTGTGTATTTACAATACTACCATAGGAAATTTACAGTTGACATGAACACCTTCACATGCTAAGCACAGATCTGAGAAAAAAAAAAAAAAAAACTGAGGTCTTACCTAATTAAGTTCAATAAGGGACTTACCAGAATCTCTAAACCCTGGGGTGAGAACTAGTCTATACAGGAGATTTGGGTAACACCTAAGTTACCTGAACCAACTGATTCAGGAGAAAGACCTTATTAACCCTAAATTGTACAGGAACTTCTCGGATCGAGAGCGGAAGAGAGTACCCAGCGAGAACCCCCCAGTCTGCTCGGGAGGTGAAATCGAGTAGGCATCTTCTTTTACATGAAGTATGGCCAGCCCGATTTCGTTTCTAACAGCTTCAATGGTTTCACTTTTGACAGGATGCCCAGATGCATCGGTCACGTAAAAAGCATTCACTGCTTGAGAGCCTCTGGTGGTGACCTCTGCCTGTGTGACAGAGAGCCCGTTTTCTCTGAAAATGCGAGTCACATCCGATAAAAGCCCAACCCTGTCTTCACCACAGAGCTCAAGTCTTATGCCCTGTATCACGAAACAAAGTATTAATCAAATTTGCAAAGGAAAAAGGTAGGAATTTATAACATTTTAAAATAATAAAAATCATTAGCTTAACTCGGTACCTCAGATGTTCGCCTCTTGATAGCTGCCTCCAGACAGTGAATCACTCGTTGCCTTTCTGCTTCAGAGCTAATGGGACATCCATCAGTATGTCTAATGTAATATTCCTGAGAAGCCTCAGGCCCTTCAGCAATAATTGTACCATGGAATACCACGTATTGCATATCTGTTAGTGTGCACACTGTATCAAACAGCAGCTTCGGCCGATCGACACACTTCACGTTAACAACGGTATACCCTTTATCAGTACAATTCTCGACAGTCACAAGGGGCTTACTGCGAGAGCTTTCCGATGACTCATAAGTTGTACCCTCATAGTCACGATCAGCATACATCAGCTGGTGCAGCCGCCGCTGCGTATGAGTTGACCCCACGGAAACAGCAGTGTTGGCACTGCGCCTATCTCTATCCCCTTTTAGAACATAGAGGAGAAGCTTTTTGATTTTGGAGAGGCGATCAGGATCTTCGATTGGCATTCCATCAGATTCATCTGTAATGTAAACAACTGATGCCATTCTTGAATTGTGGGTCCATACTTCTGCAGCTACCACATTGCATTTTAGGTCTGAGAGAACTGCAAAGACCTCGGAAAGCAGGCCTGGTCGGTCTCTGCCCGTTAGCTCAATGCTCGTGTGCTCCACAGCGGCTTGAACACCAACAGAACCTCTCAAGGATCGGAAGCTGCGTCCCCTTGGTCCTAGCGACTGAAATTCAACATAATTATCAATGTGACCAAAGTTCAAAGGAACATAAGAACAAAGCCTTTCATTGTTTTTGTTTGTTTGCCACTTATATCTCTTTGACATTTTTTCCCCTTCTGAAATCAAGTTAGGAAAACTAACAAAGACTTAGCTGGATCTTTTGTCCACATGCTTTTCCAAGAGAATATAAGCAACACTCAAGTACAAGTAATAATTTTGATCTATTTGCATATTTAAGCATACATATAGATGTATACCTAAAACAACACGAGAAATAAACCTCCTTACATACCCCCTCTGTTCCACTCCACCTCCATACATACAAACTTTTAAACTGATAAAAGTATTTATGGTCCTCACTGAAACTTACAATAATTATCAGCTTAATATACCAAACAAGATCACAAGTGGCACATTACAAAATAAAAGCAAGACTCTCTGCAGAAAGGAGGGAGTATGCATGTGCGCTTAACTCATGCAGATAAATACACTACTATCGATGTCCGAGATGAGACCACACACTAAATTATGCATTTCTTATTTTCATTGCAGAAACATGTCTTGAGAGCAATCAATGATTCTTTCTCCAAAAAATAGAAAACGAAAATGTAAGGAAAAGAGAGCACCAATGATTGTGTATATTGGTCTATTATTCAGTAGTACAAAAGGAAATTTCCTTCTGTCAAGCATCTACATTTACACGAAATGCTTTCCATTTTTGTAAAAGACAAGGAGCGACATTGTAGTGTCATTTCAAGCCAATTTTGAAGTTCTATAATTTTCTGAGGTGGTCACCTATTAAAGTTTACCTAACTTCTTTCAATGTACGAAGCTGCTCCTACCATAATTGTTGTACTACATGGTTCAATTCATCTAGCTTCCCAGAGCAACAATCAAAGACCTTAGCTCAAAAGATTAAGTACTCGTTGCAAAGCTATCCAACTATGTATTGTAACATTCAAAATTATTAATTTTTCAAGCCAACACAATAATAGTTAAAATATAAACGTTCGTGAAATCCAGAAATAAGACCCACCCAAAGAGTGGCTTTTCGGCTAGATTAACATTCATTCATGGCTTCATTTTCTGGGCTAAAATTTGCTTATCTAAACCCTGAGCAAAGAGAAAACTTAAACACTAAAAGCAGACTCCCGATATATACAAAACAAACCAATCCAAATAATTTATAGCTCAGAAGGATGAAATATTCAGTAAAATTACGATAGAAGAACTACCTGCTGAACCCTGTCGGCGATATTTTCTTCCCAGACCTTGTTCCCGTGTTGATCAGTCACATGAAATACTGTATTTTTAATAATCAAACAAGAACAAGAAAATCAATCATCGTTCCAAAGTTACCCAATGAAATAATTGAGAAAATGGAAGGAGTAGTAAAATCTAACCATCCATGAACCACTCCCCATCAGATGAAATGTAAGCTCGCCTAATAATTAGGTTAAGATCAGTGAGAACCTGAACCACCTCCAACAAACTCCCTCGCTTATTCGCGCTATCAACCTGCACAAATTAAAAGTAAGAAAAGATCATTTTATTAAGCAATTGTTTTTTATTACAAGGGTTAGCTCATTCGTTCATGTACAATTTCCTTAATCCGGAAGCTCAAAAAGTTAAGTTTTTCATTTTAGGTTTGACCCATACGGTATCCGAAGGCATTATTTGAGGTCCACTAATTTAGAGTTAAGCCGGGTAGGATCACAACGGAAGCATAGCTCTCCCTACCAAATTCTAATGGCAGCTACATTTCCCTGACTTGAAAATTGAGACTTGACAGAAGAAGGTTGTGATATACAGTGGGCGGGGTTTTGGAAAATGCATATAGAAAAATTACAACTTTCTTGAAACAATCAATTCAAGAACCAATTAATGCAACAAAAAGAGAGAGGTACACTTCTAGTACCTTGATCAAAGTGGCCTTCTTGTCTGAAAGGTTATCAACAGTAACCCTACAAAAAAACCCATAATCAAGAACTTTTCAATCTAAAAACCCAAAATTCAATTTCTTGAAATTCAATCATTTCAGTCGCACACAAAAAAACCAGAAATCCTCAGTGAGAGATGTGCGGAATAGGATACCCAATTGAAGTTGAAAAAAAAAAAGTTAATTACCTGGGTGGGTGCATACGAATTGCGAGCTTTTCGAATTCATCATCAACATTGAGCGAAGGAGACCAGTAATCCATTTGAATGGAATGAAAACTCGGGGGAATGGGATTTTGAATGAATGAACGAGTGAGAGAGAGATGGGTGGGTGCTGCTCTCTGTTTTAAAAATTCTCGCAATTCTTGTGTTTGGTATACCTCCAGCAACTTGTTGGTATGTATGAATGAATGGTGGGATTCTAGAGAGAGAGAAAGAGAGAGGGTCTCTGGTGTTGTCTTTAGCAATGGCTCCTGAGTTAGACGAAGAGTTTTTATGTTTTGGAGGGACGCTCCCTCCCCCTCAGCACTCCAGATATGGAAGAGAAGAGCGCATGGGATGGGAACTCTTCCTCCCTTTGTCTCTGCTCTACTGGACCCCACTCCCTCTCACTGCCCACACAAAAGACACGCACAAACACATTTAGTGCGTGCAACCCGGCACTCCCGCTTGTAACAGAGTCAACGAATAGGTCCACATAAAAGCCAACGTAAAGGTAAATCGCAGGATATGCATCACAGGAGCCCGGATGAAGAGCTAACGAATAGGTCCATGCTCTTAATCCTTAGATCACTCCCGCTTGTAACAGAGTCAATTTCACCTTACACCCTATCCGTCCTCCCCTTTTCACTGTGATATATGCCCCAGGGGCGAGTTTGCTCTTTCCAATTTTGTAATCAGGGGCTTTAGGTTTAGGATTTGAGTAATATGAATTCTGAAATGTGCGGGGCTCAAAATTTTTTTATTTTTTTTTAAAGGTTGAGACTGCGACCATAATGAGCTGACTCATTATGGGCTCTATTTGTTTAGATCAACTCGACTCGTCGTTAAGATTCAAAAATAGAAAACATAACAACTTTAAAAAAAAAGCTAGACATATATGTCCAAACATATATATAAAATTCAAAAGACTCAATTGACATTGACCGAAAGTCTCAAACAGAAAACAAAATATAAAAAATGCATACTAGAATATAAAACATATGAACCGTAACAAATTATTTAAAAAGTTTATTTCTCTGTTGGTACAGACTCATCAAGGCTCATGAGGCTTGCCAATACCCGTGAAGATCGATTAAAGACCGTTAGTGTCTTGCCTCGTGAAAGCTTGCGAAGGCCCACGAGTGTCTCACAATCTAATTACGTGTTGAGTCAAGTCCACCTATTTTAGATCCGGTTCGAGCTCATAAAGGCTCGTCTTGTAAAAAAAATGACGAGTTCGACTCGAACCCGTGAAAATTCGGCTCACTTTAAAATTTAACATCAAATAAATCGTCTTTTCTAATTTTGGTCCAAATATAGTGAAACATATTTGGTATAAATTAACAATTCAGTTCAATTTTGGTCTATACTCCTAGTCCGACGAGACAACTTGAGCACCATAATATGAATATCAAATCACCGGCAAGTTAGAAGAAGCCTAAATCAACTTTCATATGCAAAGGCATGAATCAAATGGAACCAATTTTATATTATCCCCAAAGAAGAATTTAGAGGAGTTTTCTTGAAGGCACTGAATTGAATTGAATTGTAGGGACCTTGAGGTTAGATAAGGGGCTTGATTAGCACATGGTCACTAGTTCATTCAACCAGTCTGGCGGGCTTTACCATAAATAAGGAAACCATTTTTAAGGTCACCAAATCTAGCAAGAGTTTGCTTAGCTTTTTTAGGGTCTCTTATCTTTTTTAAGGGCACCCTCTCGCTTTTCATCGGTGTTACACTAAGGATCAGATCACAAGTCAGATATATCGTAATTTAGTATTTTATTTTATAAAATCATATCACTCATATCATCTAATATTCAAATAGTGAATAATGCAATATCATAATATATATCGTCATACATCACATTTCTGATCTGACTCTAATAAAAACACACACACATACTCTCTCTCTTTCTCTCTCCTACCTAATAAAATTCCAAATGTGGGAGGATTCTCAAAAATTGGTCAGCTGGGGGGAGAGAGGGAGATTCGTTTGTCTCCCTTAAGACTCGTTAGGCTCAAGTAATAACTGTGTGATCTCCGATTCGGATTTTTTTGGTTGTGCCTACTTGTGGAATGGAATCTCTCCCTCCAACTTATTTTATTTATTGTTTTTCTTTTACCTTTTCAACGCTCTCAAGTTGTAGCTAAGCTATCCATCCCATTTTATTCAATTCCTAGTACCGTTGTTTTCATGGAATCAAAGCGTATCTCAATGTGTGTGTGTGTGTGTGCGGGTCAGTATCCCCATCATGGTCCTACTATTTTCCGTCCTTTTGAGTTAGATTAGAGGCAGAAGGGACCAAATTTAGAATTTTAGTTAAATTAATGTTCAATTTTTTTTTTCTATTTTTGCACTTTAATATAAAATTTCGTATTATATCATTAAAAATTACTACATATCAATTTTCTAATCTAAATTTAAGTCATTCCATGTTAACGGGAAATTACTAATGAATCGAATGACAAGTTAGATCAAATCATGTTGTGCTTAATACTGCTCCAACCTCAAACTCTTTTAAAATCTTTTAATAAATTTGTTAAAAACTAAGCAATATTTTTAATTTGGGATATGTTTGAATAAATACATTAAATGAGTGAGGGATAAGGATTTGCAATAATAATCTCAATCAATCATGTTTCACTTGATTTCCTTATTTGACCAACAAAATATTTGAGGATACAAAGAATTCATATATTCTTCCATTAATGATATTCTACAAGAGGGATGGAAAGGGTCATCTAAAGAGGATAATAAGACTTGCATTTTTACATTTTCTTGAATGCCGAGAATTTCATATGGTTTCTAAGGTGGGCACAAATTAAATTTGTGATTAAGTAATAATTTCCACATTAATTATAAAATTAATGTATAATATAATTATCACCAAGTATTGGGATTTTTTTTTTCTTTCTAAAACAATTGATGGAAGATATGAGATTATGAATACTTATAGAACATATACATCCTGCATCGATCATATTCAGAAGATAACATTAATATCTTCGGGTCATATCTCAGTTGGCAAATGTTTGGATGGTAATGTGTCTATTAGGCTGTCGCTGACTACCTGTCAAGATTGGGCTCTGTGTAAGTGAGATCAGTAGTTAAGGTTTCTGATCAGCTGGAATACATTCCACAGTAGGTGAGGTTCCTAGCACCGAGCGCCTAAGCGCTCGGTATAATTTTCACTAATCGATTACTATTATGGAATGGATCGGACGGGAAACGAGGCTGAAATTTTAAGAATCTACAGTAATTAATTCATGTTTAATTTATTTGACTTTCTTTTTTGACCAATATAAGTTTTTGGGAAGTTTTCTTCCATGAACAACGATTTTGGGAAACGAGGGTGGAATGGTAAGAATCTAAAAATTCATGTTTTATCTGATTGACGAATATTATTTTTTGGGAAAATTTTCTTTTGAGATAAACAATTTCAAATGAATTTGGCTTGAAATAAACTTGTGATTTGGTACAAGCACTCAATGCCATAAAATGCAACATGTGTAAATTCCAAATAGCAATCTTATTTGAATCTACCCCTCCTCACTTTTTATTAATTAAAAGTAGAATTTCTCAATAATGGCAAAATTAACATAGCAGTATCTTACAACTTACACAGTCACACAAGTAACACCAACACTAAAAATAATCCCTCCTTTTTCTGTATTGTATGGGTGGGTTGGGGTTGGGGTTGGGGGTGGGGGGTGGGGGGGGGGGGTTGGTTTGGAGTGGGGGATGCTGAGGACAGCAATATATATATTTTGAACACTTGAAGACATTGAGATCCAGATGTGTAGGAAATGAAGCACAGATGGAGCTTTCTTGATTAAATTATTACTTATTTATGGAGATCCCTATCACCCCCCACTCTTCAATGTTGGAATCTGCATCTTTTCCACACAAAGTTAGGGTGAAATATGTATTATTCTAATTTCAGTTATTGCACTATTGACTTGGATATAAAGCAGAAATTAAAAAAGAGAATAAAACAAAGGAGGTGTATTAATTGAATTAGATTTTCTATGTTAAATAGTGTGTATTTCCTATAGCATTACTTTTAAAGATAATCTTTTAAATTTTAAGATCATCTTTTAAATGATAGAAATAAAATTTTAAAAAGATGGTACAGAAAGTAGCACATCATTTGAAAGAGAAGATCTCAACGCATATTAATTGGGTTTAGAAAATCTAAAATTTAAGGAAAGAGGGGTGTGGGAGGAGGGGTCCCTTTAAGGGATAAAAATTGTTATGCATAGTTAACTTTTTAACAGAATGTCTAACTGGTGTTGGATTGGATATGGGCAAATGAAGCCCAATGATAATATAGGAATGGGCCCAGTTGTCCTATGCTTGAATTATTCTAATGCAAATAGTGGGAGGGTACATAGGTAGTAGATTTGATTGGCTTATAATCTCAAGTCTTAACTACCACTATAAAAAAAAAAAAAAACAAAAAAAATCATGTCCATCATCTCTGCAGTGCAAAACAGGCAACTGCAGGTGTTATTGGTGCAAGTCAACCCAATTGAAGTGACAAATAAACAACAATGGTGGGGGTTGTGCAAGGAATGTTAATTAGGAGCACGAGTGACTCAATTATAAAAAATTATGATTAAATGGTATAATGTTACGATAAGTCCATTTTTAGCCCACATGAGTTAGAAAGAAACTCTATGCAAAGTCCAAACTACTAATGCTGAAGATGATGTTACTGCAATTTGAAATTCGCAGTATTTGTCTAAAGGTGGCAATTTTTTCATTTTGATGTTTATTGATAGCACAAGAGATTAGGTTAAGTTAGTATCTCCCTCGATTCCAAGTTCCAACCATACAGTTTACCTGAACTTACCTTGAGACATTTGGATCGTAATTTATTTCTCATTTCTTCATTTTACCTCAATCACTAAGCTACGATCCCATTAATGCGTCGCATGCGCTATCTTATTATAGAACCTTAGGCATGAGAATCGACACTTATGTCTAGTTTACGTGTAAGCCACACCGAAGATCTAATCAACAAACATGAAAGGGTTTGATTTGATCTATTCATGTGTTACCCGGAGAAGCTTATGTATGAAGTTCTAACACGAGCTTAACGTCATGCTTTTTATGCCTAATGACATGAATCTTAGGCAAAAACAAACATTTATAAATACGGCAGATGGTACTTGAATTCATTCTACAAGAGAGACATATAGTTTCTAGGAAATTTTTTACTTTCAGAATCACCACATAAACACGGGAAAAAAAAAAATAACGCGTCTCAAATCTCAATATCCTATGAATGCTAGCTAGAACGGAATCACAAAAGCCTTCAAGAGGATCACTAACAACTCACTAACTCAAGAAACTTCATACACTCTCTTATATAACGTATGTGTGCGTAAAGTACCTCTCTATGGAAAATGGCAAGCCTGACACTTGGGACTGATCTCAAGCATCTCATTTTCGCGTACAATGCTACACTAATAAAAAACCAATCAAATCCCCATTAGCAAACTCATCTGATACTAATTCTACTGTATTGATCCTTGCGAGTCATCTTTTTCGTTATTAAGCTTCTGATTGTATTCCTGATTGCTTGCACCTCCACCTTGTGCCGTGAGGTAAAACTGCTCAAGTGTTTGAGAACCCAACATTCCAAAATTACCATCCTGAGAAAGTCCTAGTTCCAATCCTGGGAGCTGATGAATTGGATTTCCACTCCAAATTGTTGAAAGATTCTTCAATGGATTTGAAAATTCTAATCCGTGAAGGCAAATTTTAGGAACGAAGTTTGAGCTTTCGTTCCCAGGGTTGGACACAAAACCTGACCCTTGACCACTCAAACCGGCCCAGATACCGGAAGCTATATTAGATCTGACCAGATTTCCACTCAGCATAGCCCAACTACTCCTATTTCCCATACCTGAGCCAAACTCAAAGCCAGACGAAACAGAGCTCCCCTGTCTAGAAACAGTGGACTCTGTATTCACGAGAGCTGAAGCTGGAATTGTAGTAGGGGTCTAACGGTTCGGTTTGGTTCGGTTTGGGGTATAAATCACAAGTCGAACCGTATCGTATCGGTTTAGAGAATTTCAAACTTAAACCGAGCCGGTAAACTAAAAAACCGAACCAATAAACCGCGGTTCGGTTTGGTTCGATTTATCGTTTTAGAAATTTTTATAAATAACTAAATATAACATAAGATTTATAATAAAAAATTAAAATTAAAAACTATATTTAACACTAATAGCCTAGATTTATAATAAAAATTAAAATATAACTCAATTATATTGTTTGTTTACATAATAGTTAACACAATATAATTTTAAAATAATAAAATTTATAAGTT
>JAOWAN010000005.1:16913108-16923692 GCA_028566635.1 Lobelia cardinalis
ATTAGATATCGGTTCGGTTCGATTTTGTTTGAGGTGTTGAAATCGCAAATAGAACTGAACCGTACGGTTTGATATTTTTTTAACCGTAACCGAACCGTTGTCGGCCGAAATCAAATCAAATTCATCGATTTGGTTCGGTTCGATTCGGTCGTCGCTTTGGACGGTTTGGACTTACACCCCTAAATTGTACCGCTCCCCGTTGCAACTTGCATGACATTGTTAAAATCACACGCGTAGAGCCTGCTCTGATACTGTGTTAAAGTCTGGAGTTCCATCTCAAAATTAATTGGTAACGAGAGGAGTAGCCCGGGATCTTTATTAGGTGGTTGTGTGGCCAGTTTATTCCCAATGTGGGATAGTATCTCAATAGACATCTCACCATAATTGTCAAAGATGGTAGCTTTGTTGTTCAAAATTTGAAACCCACTCATACCCTTCTTTTGAAATTGCTCTTGTTTTTCTATTCTTCAGATGGTAAGATTAAAACGGAAGAGACCCTTTGCAGTTTGTTTCTATTCATGGTTAATTTAACTTTCAAACTTATTTGGCTGAAAGAAACTGGTTTGAGCAAAATGTTTTAAATTGCTTCTTGTTAAAAATTGGCATAAACTTCCATAGCATAGTGGTAGTGCGTTCCCTTCGTAAGGGAAAGGTCGTGAGTTCGATCCTCACTGGGAGCTTAGTGGACGGACATCTTTTAATCCCAAGTTTTTAGTTATCCTCTTCGTTCAGGGGTCAGTTGAAGAACAAGTAGGAAATTGGTAGGCGAATATGATGAGCATACTTGCTTTATACTCCTTTACTCATATGATGAGCACATGATTGAACCTGAAATTATCACCGGCCCGCGAGTTGTAGCATGAAACTCTAATACATTTAGTCTGAGTTGAAAAAGAACAAGGAAAAAGCCTTGAATTTTTGAGTAGTGTCATTTAATTTGATCCGCAAGGTTTACCTCCCTCCCCGAGTTAGTCAGCCTCGATAGGGATGAATCGAACAATCTAGCTAAGGCAGACTAGCTAGGTCTCATGTTAAACGTTCTTGATGAACGCAATAAGAACTTGCAGCAGGAAAAGTACTGTAATGAACTTTGGTTCTGTGACAAATCTTCCTCCCCTGCATACTCCATCAACAATGGCTTTTGCGCATGGCTCCGTGTCGTCTTTTGATATCTTTCTTGGTTTCATATTATGCCCCTTTTATCATATCTGATTCAATATAACCAAGAGTAACAACCCTAAATTTAACTGTAGAAGCTTCTTCAATCCTTAGTGATTCATAGTACCCTATTAATATGCTTTACTTGCCTGAAAGTTGGGATGTAAATAAACAGTTTTCTGAAGGAAAATGCCTTGTAAACAGAAAATACTGGAAACAAATAGCTTCAGAGTAACTTTCTGTTGGCAAACTATCAGCTGGGAACTCACACGATCACTATGGATTTCACCCTTAAAGGTCAATTTCAACATTCTGCTGTTTGCTAGCTTTGGCTTGCAAAGTTAAGAAAGCAAGGCTGGGTTTAGTGCTTAGATTGTTAATGCATCAAGAGCTAAAGTATGTTGCCTCAGCAAAACGAAATGAGAAATTCCGTTTGTTAGAAATTTTTGTGTGATTTGATGGAATGACATTTTCTTAAAAACTTGAGAAGAGCAACTTTGTTGATGTTTTCGCCAGAGCGATTACAAGGTAGGATTGAATATATGAATTTTTGAAGAACTAGCAAGGGGGCAAGATAATACAGAAAACAAGTGACTGTGTGTACGTACGTAATCGCTCCATTTGTAAACTTGCTGTTCATGTACTTCTCTCATACATGACTGGAGATGATATTCAACAAGTTCAGGGAAAGAGGTATTCAATCCGTGAAACAATCGACATTGTTTGAGACACTATCCCACATCAGAAACAAACACTTCTCATTACTCTTCTCATTACCAATTGGTTTTTAGATGGAATCGCAGACTTTAACAAACATTACTTCAGGTTGTCAACCTAGTGCGCATTACGAACGGTTAATGGGAACCTGAAATTTTGAGACACGTGCCGGGAACCTGAAATTTTGAGGCACGTCGCCAGGAAGTACAGCTGGTGTACAACTTATTCCAAGAAAATGTTTTTGGAGCACTTAATTATTTGTGCATCTTTAATCACCAGGCAAATTTTAATTTAATACTTCCTCAATTTCGTTTTAATTGTTTATAATAGCGACACATTGTGAGAAGAAAATGTTATTTTCTGGACAATTAAAACGATATGGAGGAATATTAGGTTGATTTTCGTTCTGTCACCGATGTACGCTTTTCCTTCTTTTTTGTTAGGGTAATTATGAGGAGATGAATGAAAGGGATGTTGAGGGTAAAAGCCAAAACTCACAAAGCAAATAAAAGAAAAGTTTACATGGAAAATGCAGCAAATTTGGCGATGGTTAGGTAATTTCCCCTAAAGGCAAACCCTAAAGTGGTTGATTCTCATGAAACCGGAGAAACAAAGGGTAGTGAAAGAAAAAGGGTCCATTAAAGAGAAGCCAATCATAGTAGGGAAAATTAAAATGAAAGTCTTGTCTGTATAACAGGTAGGGCTAGATACCGTGTGTCTAGGCACACGATGTGCTAAGTATGTCCAAATGTACATAACTATAATAAATTATGTACATAATATATATTATTTATATTTTATATCACATTATGTACATAATTTTATATATTTATGTGTATTTGGGCACATCTAGCACCGTGTGCCTAGGCACACCATATAATTTGCCGACAAATGCCATTGTTCTGGATCACAATACTGTTGGGCTCTTCATTGTTTCTGGTTAGGTTTTGATGGTGAAGTTTGACTGATTAAAGACATTTGTTGATTGGATTCATGTTTTCAAGTCTTGGACCTAGTCACAATCACCACCGGGTACATTTGACATCATACCCCAGCCAATCTTTGGGAGCCCACCAAAACTTGGTCCACATCAACAATATTTCATTTCAAGGTGCAAATACACAAAATTGAATAATGGAACTACTCTACATTTATTTTTGGGACAACTTCATAAATGGTCCCTGAACTTTGTCTGATTCTATGGGTAGTCACTCAGCTTAAAAACGCTTTATAGATAGTCCAAAATTTGAAAAAACGTCTAATGAATGGTCCCTCCGTTAGTCAATCATTAATTTTGACCGTTATCTCCCGCAAATGGCGCAATTACCCTTCTTCCCCTTTCCTCCTCTCCATTTTCGCCGAAAAATCAAAAAAAAAAAAATTCCAGATTGGCCGAAAAAATCGATCCAACCCAGATTTACACCTCTTTTTAGTAGGAAAAAAGAAAAAAAATTCAAATCGATTTTCAATTCAATTTCTGAACCAAATTGACCACAAAAAAGTCATCTTCATTAACAAACAATAGCAACCTCCAAACATAACAAACAACATTCAAAAATGGGACCACAAAGAAGTCAATCTTCAATATGCAGGCGTTTAGCCACTTCGGTGCTTTCAAAAATAGGGTTTCAAACCCAGATCTGTTAGAGGCAAGAGAAGCGGGGCTTTCAAAAATGGGGTTTCAAACCTAGATCTGTTAGAGGCGTTTCGCCACTTCGGGGCTTTCAAAAATGGGGTTGCCAGTTTGGCCGACGACTATCGTCTTCTTTCATATTCAGACACCGACAAGATGAGGTTTGGTTTAGGTGTTTGCTGGGCTTGGAGTTGTTGGGGAGTTATGGAAATTGGGGAGTTGAGATGAGAAAGACAGAGACACCGACGAGATGAGAGAGAGAGACACCAGCGCCGCACCAGATCTGTAGAAGGAAAAGACGAACCGATGGTTCTTCTCCTCTTCTAGTCTGACTTCTGTGCGAATCTGTTGAAGGAACCCAGAAACCGAGTTGGGGCAGATGGTGATGGTGGAGGTTGAAGATGGCGATGGCGAGTTGGGGGTTTGGTGGCGCGATTGGAGGTGGGTACAAGGGAGATAAGAGGGTGAAAGAGGAAAAGAGGGGCTGCAATTGCAGAGGTTGAAGGTGGTGGTTCGATTCGGTGTGTGGAGGTTCATGGTGGTCGTCCTGGGTGGCGGTGGTTACTATTGTGAGAGAGAGCAAAGAGAGAAGGTAGCAGAGGGAAGGGAGAGATTACGGGTGCGAGGGAGAAAAGGGGGTAGATGGGTGTTGGTAGTATAATTTCATTTTTACCCTTAGTCTCACATGCAAATTTTCTAAATTGTCCATTGATAATTGTTAACTTAACGGATGATTGACGGCAGAGACCATTCATGAGACGTTTTTTCAAACTTTGGACTATCAATAAAGCGTTTTTAAGCTCAGGAACTACCCATAGAATCAGACAAAATTCAGAAACCATTTATGAAATTGTCCCTTTTTTTTTGTCCATTGCATCCATTCTATGTAAAAATTGCACTATTATGGTTTTAGGCTACTTTCTCTGTTTATACCACTGAAAATAAGTAAATCAATTATCCATTCCAAAGCTAATACTCGCGTCTTGTACGAATAAGCAAAGACCCTCTTTTGGGTACCTTATTATAATTATAAGAAATGGCCATCTAATCAAATTTCTATTAATTCTGACTAACTACGAAATTAAAAGACCAAGAATCAGCACCAACACAAAGATTAATCAACTTCGACCTTTTCACCCCACTCCTAGCTTCTGGTTGTGCTGCACTAAACTAGTGCGGCACTAAACAAAGTCAAAATGGATGAGCTGCCTTCTATACAAGCAAGAGAAGGCAATCTCAAAATTACTGATCTCCACCAATATCACCCCACCTAACCTTGTACCTTGCAGCGAGATAGTGGGCCCCAACCGGGCCGCGACTCCCATATGGATAGTACTCGGGTACTATTTTCTTCTCTTCCAGCTCTTTTAGTACGGGGGTGAACAGCGACCAAGCAGCATCCAGTTCATCACTTCGAATGAACAGCCTTCTTTCGCCTTCAATTGCATCAAGGAGAAGCCTCTCATATGCATCGGGTATCTCCTTAGAGTACCTACAAAAATTATAAATTTCATTTATTTAAAAAATACATTGCTACTTTAATATGCCAAACTTCACATTTAGAATGCAACATTACATAACATGTCCTAAAAGTAGCAATATTCTAGGTAAAGGGCTTGTTTAAGAAAGTTGCTTTATTCAATCATAGAACAAAATCCATGCAGTATCATATTACGGATCTCTTACTTTCAGACCTCTTTTTCATATGCTGAAAGGATATCGGATTCATCATTTTTTCAGTCTTCGCAACTGGCTAATAATTAATGAAGCAAGAAACTAACCAACATGCCACTATGAAAGGACAGAGCAGAACATTCTCGTTAAACAAATGGCTTGTAACTATTGAAGCGCTTATGATTATGTTTGTTTATGTGCTGGGTGAGGTTGAGAGGGTTAGTGATGCAAGAAAGGAAAAACTCTGGCCAAACCGCAGCCTGCTCCTCTGGTCTACATACGAGCCCAAACAGGCCTGAAAACTGACCCCAAAACCCAAGCCTTAGGTCCAATCTCAGCCTATCTTTTCTTCTGACAACCCAGCCAGGCCTGTCCACTGCCTACGGCTAGCAGGCTTGGCATGATCTCCACTGAGCTTCCCTTAGGCAGGCCCACCCTTCCTGGATCGACCCCTTTGACATCACTAGGAGAGCGCACATCTTCTAATCAGCAACGTGAAGCAAGCCTCATTTCACTCTTCTACAAGTAAAGAGCAAAATGAACATGGTGCCTCGCTATTCTAATCCATCTAAAACCTTAAGCTATTACAGGAAGGCCCGCCTATGTATATCTTTCTTTAACACTCCCCCCCCCCCTCAATTGCAACTTGAAGAGGTGCAAATGTGCCAATATATGTGTTTTTATAGAGAACCAATGCAAACGCTTTGTAATATTTTTATAGTTTATAGCATAAATACACCGGGGATGCATTTGAATTTTGAACCCTAGTCCTTGTCAAACCCTGAGCTCCGATACCATCTAAACTACCCTCCTCATGTAAAAGCTTAAGCTATAAAAGAGGGGCTCAACTCTGTATCTCATGCTTTAACACCTAATTCCCAAATAGTGATACTTTTCTACTTCTAGGCAAACAAGGTGCCTCCCTATTCCTAATTGGCCAACTCTTCTAATCAGACATGATGCCTACTATATTCCCAAATATGTACACTCTTGATCAACAGTGTAAGCACAACCTAATTTTGGTCTTCTTCTCCAGGTAATCGGCAAAGGAACAATGAGCTGGTGCATTGCCTATATCCAGACATGTTACTCCATATAAAACACTCTCCACGCCAAAAACGAATAAACCTTGTCAAAGGTGAACAAATGAAAAAAACAAATTTTACCCCATCATTCCAATATATCCTCTTAACTTTAATGTCAAGTTGTGTACTTCTTTAATATTGGCACACGGACATTCCGTAAGTTGTCGTATTGGAACTTTAAGATAAGATACTTCACTAGTCCTTGGGTAAAAACCATGCATATATATATATATATATATATATATATAAATGAAATTAAGCTTACATATAACGGACATGCTGTCAAACACAATGATAGATCATACCTCGCAGCATAGAGAAGATTAAGGTTACTGCGATCCAATCTCATACCCAAGCCAGGGACCTTGTTATTAATCTTCAAATAAATAGCTTCATCAGGCTGTACACGGATAACAAGCTCATTTGATGCTTGGTCAAGATCTGTACCGATACTCCGTTTGTATAAGTTACCAGGTACATGCCTAAACTGCACTCTTATCTCAGCCCTGTAGAACGAAAAGATAGTGTAAATAAGAAGATTTAAATGAGGATAATTTTTCGCTTCCTTTTGATTATTACATACCTACGGTCATGTAAAGCTTTTCCAGCTTTCATTAGGAAGGGCACCCCATCCCATCTTGCATTATCAATGAAAAGAGCTGCTGCAGCAAAAGTTGGGGTTAAACTGTGTTTCGGTACAGTCTTGTCATCAGTATAAGCAGGGTAGTTTACACCTCCCCTAGTGTGGCTCTTATACTGTCCTATAACTACATCGTCAAGTTGTAAAGGCCTCATGGAACGTAAAACTTTGACCTGGAAACCAGTAAAGTACTACAGTTAGAACCATTTACTGGGACATGTTCTGTTCAAAGTCTTGCTTTAAAACTGAAAGCACCTTTTCGTTTCTGATATCTTCAGCATCCAAACTGACAGGTGTTTCCATGGCGAATATAGCCAGCATTTGAAGCAGATGGTTCTGCATTATGTCTCTAATAATTCCATAATTGTCAAAGTATCTAGGATAGCACAAAAGAAAAAGACACATTGAGTTCTTAGAACACTTAGAGATGAAATAATTGCTGGTTCAGGGATACTTACCCTCCCCGTCCTTCAGTTCCAAAATCTTCTGCAAATATAAACTGTACATTCCTTATATACTGTCTCGACCATAGAGGTTCAAAAATCAGATTAGAGAAGCGAAGGACCGAAAGATTCTCCACTAGCTCTTTGCCCAAATAGTGATCTATCCTGTTAAGAATTAAAGAAGAAACAAGTTCAGAATGCTGCCTATTTTTAGAAAGAGTTTGGTTAGCATGTAGCCTTAGGGCGCACCGTGCACTAGAGAATGCTGTGTATTTTTTATGATTACCGATACACAAAGCGAAAATTTATAGGGAAAACTCAAACGGATTGATGTTCACCAATCAAAGTGACTTTGAAAATTGTAAATAGTTGAACCCGCTAATTCACAATCATTCCCATTTGTGACACATCATTCCCTTTCATTTTTCATTACACATTTTCCCTTTGCCAATCATTTTCCTTTTCTTTATAAAGGTATAACATATGCGCTAAGGATACACTATAAGATCCTACTTAAAGCAACTTTTACCATGATAACAACCCTTTATAAAGTTCCACTAGCAATAAGGCAACATCAAGACAAATTTATCATCAATAGCTACTTAGAGTGTTAGCCATTGCTTTTTTATAAATCACAACCGAACAATCAACAAAGCAACCCACCTAAATATTTGATCTTCCTCCAAGTATTGCTTGAGAGACCTGGTTAAAGCAGCAGATGATTCAGAATCCCGTCCAAATGGTTTTTCCACAATGACCCTTGTCCAACCATTAGCAGAGGATGCAGAGAGGCTTGCACATTTTACAGCATTTATGAAGATATTTGGTGGAATTGATAAATAGAAAAGGCGGTTAGAAACCCTTACAGCCTACAAAACCAGTTGGTCATTGTCAGATTCATATACTGCCAAGAAAAATGTGTTCCACTATATTTGCAAGAAAATGAATACACATACACATACACACACACACACATCCAATGTGCAACCGACCAAAGGGCTAGGCATATGCTATATCTAGTGAGAAGAGCAAATGTCATACTTGACGCAAAGATTTAAAGTGCAAATTTTTGGCCCAAAAGGATAAATGTTGCACAAATTTTGAATACAGGTGTTACACAACCTACTATATTTAGCACCTACAGTGCCTAGAATTCACACATTACCTCGTGTTCCTTGAGCTTTTCGTCAAGCTCCAAAAAGTTTTCTTGAGAATCATATTGACCAGTCTGGTAGAAACATCTTTGGAGGAAGTGTTCCATCTTTTCTCCGCAGTTCTCTCTATAGGATCAAAAAGAAAGCCTAAATTAAGCGAATCAAGAAACTTAATTAAATGTGCAACTTAAACAAGCATACATAATTTATCCCATTTCATTATGAGAACAGATTTGAAAGAGACACCCGTGACCTAAGAAGACACAAGACATTAATAAAGGACACCAAGCATCAGAACATAAAACTGCATTTACCTCTGATCAATTCTGCATGTAAGGGTCCTGCTAACCATGTTCCGAAGTTCAGCATCAGTCATCTTACTCCGAGCATACCCAAAGATTGTGAAATGCTGTAGCCAAATGCAAGGGAGGGGTGAACTTACAAAAGATGTCACATACATGTATAGCTGACCATATTGCTCAATTTAAACCTTCTTGGAGAGAGATAGAGAGCATACCTCTGGTAGGCAACCCTCATAATAAAGTGCAAAAAGAGCAGGGAAAATCTTCTTCTTGGCAAGGTCACCTGAGGCTCCAACAACAGTGATGCTGACAGTGGACTCATCTTTATTGAAATTAAACCTAACAGGGTCATTACATTCCTCTGCAGGTGTAAGTGGCACCACTAAATCTTTCATTTGAGGAATAGGGCTTTCATTTTCAAAAGGGGTCTCACTGGTGGCTGCAGTACCTGTACACAATTAACATCCATCATCGATGTAAGAACTAATATATACCGAAATCCTAACTCTCAATTACAACGTAATAAATCACAGGTGGTATCAACAAATGAAAAGGATGCTAGAGAAGCAAAAAAGTAAAGCAATATGCAAACACAGGCGGACGCCAGAACAACCCCAAATTGAACATAATGCTTTCTTTCGGTGCAATTTTCTTTCTATTTTCTTATATAAACCCAATTTTGTATTCACTTACAGGGATGGGGAAAAGATTGAAACTTTGAGTTAGAGGAGACAATTCATTAACTATTAACTTCATATTTAGCTCATTCTAATGCATTTCACAGGGCAACCTATCTAAATAGAAAACGCAGTTCCACTCTCTAAATACGAGTGAAAAAATCACATTAAAATTAAAATAGCAGCTCAAGCAGCGGCAGATGCGTACGACAGAAAAAGAAAATGAAAAAACAAATAGATATGAATTGGGTAAACTGGTAGGAGGTTATAGTTGTTAAACTAAAAAAAAAAAAAAAAACATGGTGTGAATTCAGTGCTAACCATCTTGCATGTGAACCATACTGGAAAATGAAACTCCATTCGATTGTAACGACAGCTTATGCGATTCAAATCTTTTCGGAGAAATCGAGGAAACGCTAACACGGCTATTAAGCCAATTCCCAGAAATTGCGGAAGAGTTGGAATAAGCCGATGATGAAGTGGAGGAAGAACAGTACGAACGCAGGCAATGCGTTGACGAAGAGAGGGTGGCCATCAGTTCCTAAATAATCGCTCAAAAATGATGCAGGAAGAGTGTTTGTGTAAATGTCTCTGATGAATTGAATCGGAAAGGAAAAGGAGGAGAATGTTAAAAAAGGAGCTCGGAGAGGTCGAGGGGCCAGTCCCTTGAGATCTCCGAAAGGCTGCTTTTGGCTTCGTAAGAAGAAGCAGGATAAAAATTTTTCCGCCCCCAGGGTTGACACCATAACCCATTCCGCCCCCTAGATCAATACATATTCCATTCAACCCCAAATTCCAGAAACTTGTTTCAACCCACCCCCTACCCTCTTCCGTGCTGGCAATTCGGTTTTATTTCATTAAATCTTAATTTTTCTGTAAAATTTGAAGGGTATAATCGTCTCATCAAACAGAATGTCGAGCAAATGAAAGAAGTCGAACAATTTTTTTCACATTATAGAACCGTGGCAACACACTTGAAACTGACCACCAAATCAAACCCATGATCATGAATTCCACTCCATGTTCAGCAGATTCTAAATCTCAGAAACAGAAGAACAACCCATGAAGAGAGGATTCAAACCCAGTTCTATAACTTCATCA
>JAOWAN010000005.1:16923792-16935518 GCA_028566635.1 Lobelia cardinalis
TGGTCGTTGCATGTCGTCTACTCTTTATTTGTGAATGTTCTTGTAAAAATTTCTGAGATGATCTATATAATTTCGTTATGCCATTTTAATGGTTTATAGAAACGAAAAAAGAGATACAAATATTAATGATTCATCTACCACGTACCCGAAACTAGTTTATTTTACGTACGAACTTTCATGTTATGAAGAAATACTGGAACTCAAATGCTGTTGGGACTTGTGATAAGGAAAAAACAAAGCAAAACATGTTGGAAAATAGTGTCATATTCATTTTGAGAAATAGATGTTATACTAATTTTGAGTCATTCTAAAAGTGGGTTCTATTACTCCGTTGGAGTTGTCCGAATTAATACATGTAGTTCAATGTGGGGTTATTACGTGAAAAGTTAAACGATTAAATTACTCAAAAAATTGAATATTAAAAATGATCTTAAAAATGGTTCGTTGGAATGAATTTTGTCAAAATTTTCACATTAAGGGAAAACCAAAGT
This sequence comes from Lobelia cardinalis, assembly GCA_028566635.1. NCBI lineage: Eukaryota > Viridiplantae > Streptophyta > Magnoliopsida > Asterales > Campanulaceae > Lobelia > Lobelia cardinalis. The sequence goes on from JAOWAN010000005.1 coordinate 16,924,284, forward strand.
TTAAGATAGTTTATATGCATTAGTACCAAAAGTAGTTTATATGCATTAGTACCGTTGGATGCAAGGGCAAGCCCTTAGGGACATTCAAATTTTGTAGAGGGGAAGACCTATACTCCATGCATCACCGTCCGGTCGGCTCTGTTCGAATTGGTAGTCACACGTGTGATTCAATCCAAAGGGAGGAAAGTTTTACTTTAAGGAAATCGTACACAATATCGTTTGTGGTTTCAATTCGGATTTGTGGGATTAGGGGGTATAAATAATATTATTAATGAGGCTACTATTAGTGAGATTAATAATAATAATTAGTACTAATTAATAATAATTTGATGTTTGATAGCATAATTATTAACACATTATTAATATAACTTATTACTAAAATAAGATTCTCGTATTTTGTTAAACGGGGTATAAATAATACCACTCTCACCTATATATTATTAATAAAGGTAAATAAGGGTATAAGTGGCTTATCCAAATTTACTAGTATTAATAATAATTTAGCTAAATGACTACCAAACATCCATAAAAAATCACTAATAATACTATACTTTATTAGTGAACCCTATTAAACATGTTCTTAATGTATTATTTACTTTTTCATTTATTTCTATACTAATTTTGCTAACAAAACATTCTCACACCGGGTATACGTCAAGTATGATCCTCTTACCCTAGGAGAGAATCCGTTAGAATATGCTTAGTTAATTAGGTCTCAATCTAGCTAGGGTATATAATTCCCGTATCGTATACGTGAATATCTTTGGATGCTTGTTTCTTTTTCTCTCTCTATCACTTGTGCTGGTGAATGGTGATGGTGGTGGCAGGGACGTAAGTTCAAATCGTTCAAACCGACAATCGAATCGAATCAAACCAAATCGAAGAATTTTGTTTGGTTTTGCACCGACGACGATTCGGTTACGGTTCGAAAAATTTCCAACTTTTTCTTTTGTATTTGAAAAAGGTTTCGAGCTAGAACTTGGAAATGCTGTGTTCACCCGGTTCGGTTCGGTTTGCGGTTTCGACACCACAAACCAAACTGAACTGATATCTAATATATATGTATATTTTCATATAAACCTCTCATATTTCTATATATATATCCCTTTTAATTTTATATATGAAATAGAATAATAATTATATCATAACTTAAATTTAATTGTATTATGATGAACTTTTAGACTTTATTATTTTAAAATTGTATTGTACTAAATATTATATAAATAAACAACATAATTGAGTTATTTTTCAATTTTTATTATAATCATAGGCTATTAGTGTTAAATATAGTTTTTATTTTTAGTTTTTTGTTATAAATCTTATGTTATATTTAGTTTTTTTTTTCTTTCAAAATTACATGATTTTTCTAAATCGATAAATCGAATCAAACCAAGCCGCAGTTTATCGGTTCGGTTTTTAAGTTTGACGGTTCGGTTTAGGTTTGAAATTCTTCAAATCGATAGCATGCGGTTCGGCTTACGATTTTATCCCAAATCGAACCAACCCAAACCGTTGCACCCCTCGGTGGTGGTATAGTTGGAATCTATGCCGTTAGTCTTGCATGCCAAGGAAGGAAAGCCAATCGTTCCAACTATGTAGTCAAATTTGATCATATTTTCCCTACTGTAAAGCACTCATAATTAATCCAACCGTTCCTTTGATGTAGGAGGGCTCTCTCTCTCCCTCTCCCCCCCTCTCTCTCTCTCAAATGCTGAAATTTCATTTTAGATTTTGGGCCCAGATCAGTGAATCTGTCCCGGGGGAATATCTCTGAAAATTATACTGAGCGCCTAAAGTGTTAGGAGTATTTAATTTTTTTTCAAATATACATAAAGATTATAATTAATATACATAATATAAATATGAAATGTACATAATAATTATGAAGATGATAATGATATAACTTATGTACATTTTATATCTGTATTATGTACATAATTTTTATTTTGTATGTATATTTAGAAAAAAAAAATGGGCGCTCCTAGTACCAAGCGCTTAGGCGCTCGGTATACCAACCGGAATATCTCCCATGTTGGATTGCGAAAATTTGAGAACCACACTATTAAATATATTTGGTTGGTTGCATATTATTCCATATATATATATATATATATATATTGCCATTTAATTTAACATGTTATTTTAGTAGAAAAATTTATACATAGTAATCAATGGATCATTTTAGATACTAATATGAGTAACATTTACTCCCTCCGTCCCAAAACGAGTGCCAAAATGAAATGTTTAGGACAGAGGAAATAACATAAATGATGTTTGTCCTTGCCAAGACTAACAAGATTCTACAACAGTGATTATGAGGCCTCGATTGAGCCAGCAGTGGAACTCATAATAAAACTGGTTAGGGAGGAGAAGGATCCATAAGGCTATAATTCAAGCTCTTTGATCATGAGAGCTAATATATACTTGTCCGAGAAAAATCATAAGAAAGATGTAAAAGTGTCGTTTAATTTGGGACGGCGGGAGTATATATCTAGAAACAGTTTTACACACAATTAATGAACTCTATAAACTATACCAAAGAGCAGTAATATACACAATGCTTGAGTTCTTCCATCCACTTATCAGTTAGATTATCATTTTTTTCCAACTCAAAAACTTTACTACTAACAAAGAGATTAATATAATAGTCTCAAGCTCTACAACAAACTAGTGAATTAGCTTCAAGCCACCTTTGTTTGTTAACCCTTGCAATGAAGTTCTCAACCTTTCTTGTTAGCTCCTCATCAAAAGCCTCTTCCTCATCCTCTGCTAAATGATCATTAGCCACTTCTTGTTCTGTTTCATTATTTTCCTTCTTTACTTGGCACTCGTATTCTTGATCATCATCACTCCTATATTCTCTCTCCACAACCAAGATCATTTGCTTTTCCAACCCTCTTTCCTCCTCTTTATTGTCTTCGATGTTTGAAATATATTGACGCGTAGGGTTACTCTCAGCACGCCCTTCAAAAACCTCGGTAGTATTTGCAGAGAGGACGTTTGAGCCAGAAACCTTTGATTCACAAAGGAAGATGACAATAATAATCATATTGCCTACTATGAACAAACACTTCGGGTTGATGAAGAGAGAGTAAACATTAGGGAGAGAAACATAGAGGAAATGCTTTATTGAAGGAAACCATAGAGGGTATGAACAAAACAAACAACAAATCAAAGCTGTGAAAGAGTAAACAAGGAAAGTGCAGACTAATATCTGATCAGCCTTCTTGTAAATCTCCCTATCTTGAAGCTTCCTAGGCCTGATTATACTCATTCTTTTTCAAATGGGGATGGAATGGAATAGAAAAAGAAAACAATATTTGACAAAATTTTAGAGACTTTGAGAAGAGAAATGAATGGAGTGCCAATTAATTACTCTTTCTTTTTACATAGAGAAAATGAAAGCATGGGCTTATATATAGTGGGAGGGAAGGAATTAATAAAGATATTTTGGTAATTATATATATTGGAACTAAAGGTTTTACTTTTTGGAAAAAGCCATGGCAGGCTTGGCCTGGGAATATGCCTATGTTTGGTGCTTTGGTTTTGATCTCTTCTTGCTTTCAGCTATTGCAGTTGATGGTTTTGAATTTGCATCCAAGAAAAAGGCTCCCACCGATCACGAAACAAGAACTAATTGAGTGTGTAAAAGGAATTGCTTAACTAAGTCATGATAAGTAGTGATTTAAGAAAAACAGACACTCCCTCCCTCGTCCCAAAAAAATATTCCTATTGTACCTTGCAGTATTTTAAGGAGAGAGCAATACATAATTGCAAAAAAAATGCTATTTTTAGAAATGAGGCTGTTTTTTTGGGGACGAACAAATAAGAAAAGATGAACTTTTTTGGGACGGGGAGAGTACAATCAGTGGTGTCATTTTATTTTATTTTTGGCTTGAGAAAATACAGGTAATATTGCAGGCATTTGAGAGGTTTGAGCTATAAAAATTTCACCATGAGTTTAAATGGAATTTCAATTCTTTCAGATTTTCTTTATACACGACGAAACTGAATGGAATGAAATAAATGAGATCAAATGAAAAAGAAAACCAAAAAAGAACAAGCATAATAATACTCTGAATGGTTGCTCGGATTTCTTGTTTTGATAAGCTCTTAATAAGATCACGTTGTATGTTATTGCGTTTTTGTTGTATCTTCGCATCTTAGTTAGTTTGTTGTGTATTTACTAACATGTTGTATCTTAGAATATTTTTGTTGTATCTTAGTTGATTTTCTTACAAAAATTCTTGTTTTGGATCTTTATTTTACAAAATATGGACATATAACTAACATACAACAAAAATGTACTAAGATACAACTGGTTCGTACGGTTTGTATGAAAAAGTGGTTTGTAGCGGAATAAATCCCTATATATATATATATATATATATATATTTCTTACGACAGTTAATCATCTCGGATTACGCCCCTTTCAATTATCCCATAGTAAAACGGGTAGGTTTGCTTCAAGAGATCATGAATAAACTGAATGCTCTGGAGATGCATTGGCCTTCTAAGCAGGAATGGATCTAGCTAGGAGTTAGGGCATTGTTGAAGCAGCGTGTTTATGAATATATGGTCAGCTTTCTTTTTTGCAAGTGAAAATGTTACATGAAGTTTTTTTCGCCATCGGCTCGGTATTCTAATGTAAATCATCAAATGTATAAGCTAGGCCATACATATCATTTTCTAGTAAAGCACATTCTAAAAGTTAAAAGTGGACCTTTTTTTTTTTCTTTCTAGATCTTGAAATATGATGAGGTAATGCTAATGGTTCAACTTTGCAAGGAAGGAAGAGGTGGGATATTGTAAAGTGAAGCAAAAGAATGAGGTAACCAAAGCATGGTATAGTGGGGGGTGGGCTAAGTTTTTTTTGTGCATAGTGGGAATATTTTGGCATGAATGAATTCTCCCCTAGATTCTACAGAATTTAGTAGAGTAGTAGTATCCTTTGGTTGCAACTTTCTTTGGGTTCCCTCCCAAGTACTACCAAATATAATTGGCTTCTAGTCTTTAGTGTTTAGGTTCAATGAATTTTCTGCTTTTTAAATGTCACCTAGCTAGCTTCCAGGTGATTCCCCAGATACCCTTGGCTAGAACCCAGGCAGGCTCACTTTGCTTGACCTTCTAGGTGAGTTCTATTGTAGGAAGAGATTCAGAGTGGGAAAAAAGGTGGGTTTGGGAGGGTAACTTGGTGATTATATATACAAGAAGAAGCTTCCTTGATGGCTGGCTCCAAAGGGAAGGAATGCATGCAATTTCCCCCTGCCCCGCTGTCAAGTCCCATATGAGTCTGCAGCCTGATTCGCTTCGTGGGGAACATGTACAATCCGCACAGCCCATGGTAAAATTAGAACCCTCCCAATGCGGTTGACTAGGTTTACAGGTTGTATCGGGGATGCTCCACACCTGCCGTGTCTCAATGGCTTGAACTGCTTCAACCGAGCCCAACTCAAGGATGACTCGTCGCAGACCCTTCTCGCAGACCAAGTCTAATCCAAACTTGAAACCCAGCTATCAATTGGCAAATACTGTCACGCTGAGTCGTAGGCTTTACTGAAACCCAGCTATCAAGTTTCCTGATATTGCCAAGCTCACTCTTGCAATGGCAACCACAGACAAATGATGGTGCTCTGAGACAGCATCACATCCGAATGTACTTCCAAATGGCAATCATATATTCAATGATAATGCCACTGATACATCCTCAAAACCCAAAAACAAATAATGGAAAATGAAAAGAGAAACTTTCCTAGGACAAAAAGTCCTCTCTAATCTTGCATAAATAAATCAAGCATCGGTTTACAACAAAAAGGTACTATTTCTAGCTTGAACAGAATAGTACCAAGGAGATACAATCTACCCTCAACAGAAACTCTGCATCAACAACAACAAAAGCCGCTAAACTTGAAACACTAAAAACACCCAAAATTGAAGGGTCCCTCGAGTGCACGAGCAAGGTCTTTGAGACGATTCATGAGTGACCAAGTCTAATATTTCTGAGAAAAAGGGAAAAATTTTTGAGAAGCAGCGCAACTTAAAATTCTCCAATCATCCTCAACAAGGGATCAGGACAACAAAGTTGCACTGGCAAAAAAATGAGGAAAGAAAAAAGAATAACTATTTCTACTCAATGTCTAAGCCCCCAAAATTGCGAAACCAGTTATGAACGATTTCATAGCACCAGAGCAACTTTCTCCTGCGATACAAGTGATGAAGGATGAGCAATAAGAGGTTCATAGTGATCTGCCCCGGCCCCACACCAACCTGTTCAACAATGAGGTTAACATTTTAAACACAACTTGAGAACCGGAGACAAAAATACCAAAAACTAAAGAGAGCCTAGATGTATATAACAAGTAACCAAATGGAATTTTTCATTTACCTGTTCCTTTCATGAAAAGAAAGAAAGGGGGCCCACAAATTTCACTTCTAGGGCGATGGGGAAGGAAGAAAACACAATTTTCTTCGTCAACCATTGCATCCGATCCATGTGCTTGCACCTGTAAACAATAGACATCAACATAGCTTAAATTTTAAGGGCGTTCCCCTCTCTATTTAAAGTCTCCAATGAATTCAATAGAAAAGGAAAAAACACCGAGTGTGTGGTTCTATGAGCAGCATTGCCATAATAATACAGATCTTAAGAAGCAATCGAATATTACATAGTGTACAACTGTCTGAAACCAAAAACAAAAAGTGTATAATTCAAGCCAATCACCGGTGGGAGCCAATAAATGATCCTATTGTGAGTTATGAAGTAAAACGTCTGAAGAGAAGAGAAGTTGCATCAGAGGCAATCTGTTTTTCCATGGAAACTATACCTTCAACAAATTTCTAAGATAAAAAACTGGTTTTTTAGTTTTTAATATTTCTCTTTCATTGGTCCCACAAATTTTCTCTCTCTCTCTCTCTCTTACTTTTTACTTTAATCATTACAAAAACTCAAAAACCAAATAAAAAAACCACCCATTCAAACGCACCCTCAATTTCTTTGGCCAGAAAATCACAGAAATTTATCCCACATAAATACCTTGCACAAGTCATTCTCACTGAAACAGACAGAGGAACAATGTTCAATGGAGATGATACAGAAGAAGGGAGGAGAGGACCTTCATTTTCTGGAAAATAAAAGCAGATCTCACTATTATAGGTCATCTTCTGTGGAAGACTTAATGAAATGACTTTTTATTGGAAAGGACCATAACTCCAAAAACATCCACAATAGATTAAGGACAAATCATTTTCCCTGAAATTAATGGAACCAATGTGTATCCTCTTTGGACCAACAAACATTTATAGTTCTTTACTCAGCAAATTCTCTTTCAATGAGTTACAGAAATCACAAGACCACGCGGAGTACTGATCATAACAAGCATGCAAAACCAATATGCCCAAAGAACATTGTCAAAGACTCGTAATAACAATTTAATTGCAGTGACCGAAAATCAAATGCAAAATAGGATCACAATTCTGGAAGTATGTGCACTTCAAAAAGCAAGGAAAGAAATATTCTCAATCATCTTACCACATAAATTTCTCTTTTGAACTCAGTTGCAAGACACTCAATTGCAATGTCGTCTCCAAAAGCTGCGGCATGACCTTCTCTGTTCTCATCAACAGTTAATAAACCCTCCTCCGTATATTGCAAAGTGATGATATCATATTCATCATCAGGAGCACCGGAAACTGACATGTACTTGGCCCAACTAGGGCCATCCTCAACAGCAATACATCTCTCTCTGTAAATAGATTCCGCAGCTAATTCCCTTCAATCAATGCAAGGAAAATATCAAACAAAGTAAGATGAATGCAACCATTTCAAGAATTCAGCTAAAAGAGTCCATGTGTTCCAGAGTAAATGTATTTCGAGAATAAATAGACATGAAGTCCTTCAAAGTTCAAACGGCATCAAACAAAGATTTCATTCACCCATATGAATACATTCAGCAGTACATTGATACCCGATATCCCCCTCATGACCAGTTTTAAACGCACAGATGGAAGACATACGAACACATCTCAGAAGTCAACTTTCCTAAATCAGATAACCAGACTTCTTATAAAAGTGAAGAGGGACGTAAAAAACACATAAGAAATGATATCTATAAAAGAAAATGGTAACAAGTCCCGTTTTGGGACTGGCCGATGATTCTTCCCTACGGAAAAAAAAAAAAACTTTTATTAAGGAAAATACTCAAAAAATGTGCATAAGAAACTCATCACGGATCTAACCTACTTGACCACCATACAATGCCGTCTCAGAAAAAAAAACGGAAATTAACAAAAATGGAACTTTAAAGATTGCGGCACGTGCAAGCAAGACCGTTTCATGAAATATAAACACTAAATTAATTCCTACATCAAAGATAATAATAAATTAAATAATATAGGCTTCAAAAATAAATCTTAGGCTTTCCGCAATGGTAATGTTGCTTCCCCCCATTCTGAGTTCTTCTCCAGCGTCACGGGTTCGAACTAAGCAAACAGTGACTATCAGAAAAAAGGAAATAAAAATAACACATTTCCTTGTCCAATCCATATCTCATATAACAGGCAACAGATTTGGTAAACCCTAAATTCCCAAACAAGAGATTTCCAAACAAAAATAAAATAAAATTGATTTACATGCCATCCACGCCCTGCTCATATCAGTAATTACAAATAATAATAATCAAGAAATGCAGCGGAAACCCATCCAAATTCCAAAGGTTCTAGATCTGAAAAAACAAGATTTGATACAAATATAATCTAGTAATAAAAGAAATTGAAAATTTAAAGAAAGACAAAAACGCCCATGAAAACAGATCGAATTTACGCGGTATACCTCTGCATACCGAGCTGGACAAGCTGGCCGATGGCTGAGTCTAACCCGACCCGATCTACCTTCTTAGCCAACAATTTAACCTCCTGAACCACATGTATCCCCCACCCGTTCCTCAGATCCGGCGAGTACATATGTCTAATCGCCTCATCTATCCCTTTCCTCTCCGATTCAGATCCACCGAAATAATCCTCAAGAAATCTCCCCACCGTCCGCCGCCGCAGATCCTTCGAATTCATATCCGTCAGCTCCATCGCCTTCTCCGACGCCGTGAACAAACAGTTCCCGTCCGCCTCCACGTCACCTCCGTGGCTAAGATGGAACACCACCGCCGTTGAATCCGACTGATCATCTTGATTCGGGTTCTTGCGGCCTGGGTGCTTCCACAGGATGCCCTTAGCGTGGAGACGCTGCAGGTGCCTTTTTTGTTGGTCTTCTAGACCCGACACGTTTTCCCAGGTGGTTACCGAAGAAATGAGCTGGTCGGCTAGATCGACGGCGGCAGCTGCGGTGGTTTCTAGCGACGGTGCCGGAGCCGGAGCTGTTGCCGTTGGGTCTCTCCACGGGATAACTGGAGACGACGTCGTCGAGTCACAAATAAGTTTTCCCATTTTCTTTTTTTTTCGATTTTCTTTTTTCCAAGAATTTCTCTCTAACAATGGAGGAGTTGCAGAGAGAGAGAGAGAGAGAGAAAGTAGGGTTAACGGATAGATCGACGACGCGGGAGAGACACGTGTCTTGATCCAGTTATTTAACCGTTCGGATTTCTGGGGTTGTGCTAAAATGAGCTGGGCAAGACAGGGGTTGTTGGGATGAGCCAGGTATGTCCTGAGCCAGGTGGCGGTCAATGATTGGTTGACGGTTCTAACGTTCTGGGGGTTTCTCGAGGAGTCTATTTCACCGCGAGACGGGACGGACTAGTTTCTGAAATGAAGCATATTTGCGCATTTCTTGTTCCAACTATTGCGCATTTCTTGCGAATTTTATATTATATTTGCGCATTTCTTTTGTAACGGTTAGGTAGTCAACTAAAAAAATTTATTTTCGTGTTTTTACTGAAAAGGAAACAAATTTCATTTTCACACACATTCCCTTTCCTCACCCAATTAAAGCTAATTCTCTTATTTTAAAAAATATATAATATAAAATTTCAAGGTTTTCATTAAAAACAACAAGAATCATCTTACCTTAGCTTATGAATATATCCGTAATACTGTACACATGACATTTTGATACAAAATAAATATATATATATATTTTTTTTTTCGATTTAACTGTTCATAATAACGATATGTTGTAATGAAAAAATATCGTTTTGAGAATAAATCGAAAGGAGTAATACGTTCTAGGGTAGCTCAAATATCAGTGCTCCCCATTTCAGCTCACCTAAAATTTGTGGCCGACATCTTGTACGATAAATGTTAAATTATTACAACATTATATCATGTATGTTAATTTATTTAAATTAGGCATGTTGGTTAATCCTAAATTTTGTAATAAAAGATTTAGTTGTCTTAATTTTAATTGGCAAATCGATCGAGGGAGCTAATTGAGCATATATAGTGTCCAGGTGAGCTTAATCAATTTTGTGATCAACTTCCATGTTTTTATGCTTAAATGTCTTATGGAAACCTAAGCAAATAATAAAAGTCATGCAATGTACATAGTTAAAAAGATGAGCAATGCATGGCAAATTAAAGAAATATCATTACCAATTTTATATCTACTAAATGATATTTCTTATTTTTGGTATTTGAATAAATATAGTCTTTTCCTGCATCAAAGCATGCATGTTTGTAGAGTGAATGATAATTATATATTTTCACCATTTTGATTTAACTGTCCATGTTAGCGATATATTGTGAGAAGAAAATGTCGCATTCAGGACAATTAAAATAAAATAAATGGCGTATAATATAACAAAACGAGGGGCTCTAGAATTGTTCTAAAACTTCAACGAAAATTTTCAAAATTTAAATAGAAATGAAGGATGAGATTAGCTGAACCAATTATTTATAATTATAAAACCAATAAGAAAACCATATTAGAAAATTTTATTAGCTCTTTAATGCAAAAAATTCCCGTTATGATGGCCTCCTCAAAATTAACATGTTATTAATGGACATATCCACCAATTTGGTAAAATTAAACACTATATTTTCATATTTAACAACTTATGTGTAATGATTTAGAGAGTCAAATACTGCTATTTTTCTAATCAGACAATTTCTACAAAATGTACTTTCCTTTTTTTTTTTGCTCACTGGTATCAAGAACTATGTCATTATTAGTCCAGTTCGATTCGAATCGTGCATCTAACATTGATGGGTGAGTCCCTTTTTTTTTTTTTTTAAACTAAAGCAACGATTTTATTAAAATTTATTAATATCTATTACATCATGAATAATTAA
>JAOWAN010000005.1:16940642-16953147 GCA_028566635.1 Lobelia cardinalis
AAATTGACCAACCATAGGATACGAGCATGCTAGACACCATAGAGACCGTTAGGGCGATTCGGGTGCCTAACCCCTTCCCGAATCGTAACTTAGCCCCCGGGCCCTAAAATCTCTTTTCAAAACCACCAAGCTTGTTCTTCCGAAGCTTAATCAAACGGAAGTGGCGACTCTCAATTTTTCAATAATTGAGTAGTCACTAAGAGGACCCGAAAGCATTGAAACGAATTCCTTTTGCGAAATTGGTTCGTTCGAACGGCGGTTCTCACACTCAATTGTATAATAAATGGGTTAAGTTAAATTCGAATTAACATTTGAATACTCTTTTGCATAAAAAAAAACTTTTTATACATTCTAATACTTAAAATTTTAATTAAATGGGTTGTAACAGGTTAAGCTGTTTAGCAGATTAAAGCGGGTTAGAATGAGTTAATGGGTAACAAATTGACAGGTCTAATGTACAGCTGCCCCGGCAATTTCCCCATTTTTCTTTAATTTTTTGGTCTTTCTTGTTAATTTATTTGAATTACTTGTAATTTGATTTGAATTTTTATCTGGATCATTCTCAATTTGCTTTAATTCTACTTCATTCTCCATGAAATTATCTCGTTAAATTTGCTCTCTTTTTCTAAAATAGTGCTTGATTCTTTGCATTTCTTGTACAATGATGCAAATTACTTGGAATTGATTTCGAATATTCATCTGGGGCATTTTTAGATTCTCTTCAGCTTCCCTTCTTTCTTCATAATTTAAGTAATTCAAAGGGAAAATGGGGGAATTGCTGAAGCAGTTGTGCATTAGGCATAGTCGGTGCTTTCTCTTACACTTACATACCAAACATCAACCCCCTTTCACAACCGATGTGAGATAACCCTAAAACCATTTTGAGTTAGAAGTAACATATGCACTTTTATCAAGTAAATTCACACCATAATTCACTTGGGAATCGTAGCTGGACATTCTGGGATGGACATAAGAAGTTTCAAATCCCAATTATTTGCTCAAATAAATGATTTTTCATCGTCTTTATTCTCCTGTTTTATCAAGACAAATTGTCAAATGGTTTCAAATAATTGGCTTAGCAGTCACATATATAGTGGTAGTGTGGAATTCAAATCACAGTGTCTCCATCTATTTTGTTCACTTTGTACCTGACAACAACTTGGGGTTCAGTGCAACCTACTCTTACGTTTACTCATGGCCAAAGTTAAGCATACCATCCCCACACACCACAAACAAACCTCTGACTTGGGGATAAGGAGCCAAAAATATTGTATAATTACTAGATTTAAAATTTTTTAAAAAGTAATTACAGCAAGATCTGTAATTAAACTCCACTTTTGAAATTCGTTACAAACATCCCACAGAACGAAAGTATGATTCCTTACAAACATCCCACAAAAATTGAGATAATTGCTAAAAGTGAAGGCAGATGAACGGGATAAGCACCATGTTGACACGAGGATGAAAACTGATACTTGATCAACCAGCTGCATTGTACTGTTGACAAGAAATAACGAGTCCAAGTTAAGTTCTTGTCAAAACTAATCGCAGTAGACAAACATAGAATGCCAAATGAGCAGTTGAGTTGAATTGATGCTCTTCTAATAACTACTGTGTACTCTGTGTGCGCTACGAAACTTGGCAGGGAATAGTTTCTGGACTCTAGCACGTAAAATTCTTGCTGGAAAGACCGACTATACAGTGACATTTCATATATGATTTATGCATATGAGGCCAAATATCTGGACCCTTATGAGAGATCTAATAGAAACCGTCCACGATACTACTACAAATGTGAACAAACAGGCTAAACACATTAGGGGAAAGTGCTCATGCCAATGTATCTAGACTCCCGGGACACATATTTTGCATCTATACATTCTGTGCAATATTGCAACATCAACCAGTGGCTAATAAGGTATGATGAAATCTGGGGATCCAGATTTTCTAGTACTACTGAGAATTGGAAGAGAATAGGATATGGATGGTGGTGGACCTGTGATTGGCCATTTTGGGGTCACTGGGGTTAAGGTTGGCTGGTGATATAACTATAATCATCCAGTTTCTCTTATTTTTCTTTTTTTCTCAATTATGGAGTGTACCCTCTACTATAATCGACAAGCTCTGATCACTTTGATTGTGCACTTAGAAATCTGACAGAAATTTATCAAATAAATCATGAAACCCTTATCAATATTTTAATAACTCTGGGAATTCGGATGAGAGTTAAATTTTATTTACTGCAACTTCAGTACTTCCTAATATGCAAGTAAACGTGATGCATGAACAATGTATACCATCAATGGATATTGAAGCATTTTCGAGCACCTCCATGGAAAACAGCAAATAATCAAAATGGAGAGGACACATAAGGAAAGACATCGATGTTGTAATTACTCTCTCTGTCCTGAACAAAATAGTCTTGTTGTACATTTCACACTTTTTGAGGATATGATTTTAAATGTTTGTATCTTCTCTAAATTACACTAACTTTAAGCTTTTGTAGAGACAAAAATATTTATTTGGGACACGAAAAAGGAAAGAGTGACTCGTAAATAGAGATCGGGTGGAGCATCTTGTATGAAATAGTGAGTAGAGACCATCATTGTTGCAGCCAGCCAGGTGAAAAGCCATTGAACCAACCCGTGAATATCACGTGATAACAACTCTACCCCTTGCTTACTCGCTGTCTAGTTTTTTTCTCATTTGTTCCTTCCTAATTCTTTTGGACCCTGAGGAGGCGTGGTGTGCTCTTTGACAGAAACCAGATAGATAAGTTCCATGTCACTTTAAAGTCTATTTGCTACTTAGAGTCATATACTTTCTGACAAATAGAACCGGTACTATCGTCAATCATTAGCCCCAGAAAAGAAAAGAACTAGGAATACTTATAACTTCTATTTAGTGAGCATCAAGAAATAGTTGATGAAATAGGGAAAAGAAACAAGGAACATGCTTCATGTTTCCTGTTTATTATCCTTCCATTAGAAGAATCCCGTAAGTGTAAACGCAATTTGTACATCCTCAAAACTCTGTAACAGAATTTTTGGAAATCAAGAATTAGATCAAGGCAAATTATCAAGTACAAATATACACAAGCGTATTCAAATGATTCTCATTTTTGTTAGAATAACATGAGAATTTGGTTACATTTACTTGCCATGCCGTAATTAATTTCCTTTACACTTGTAAAGGCTTAAAAAGTTCATTCCTACTAGCTTCGATCGTTACTTCAGAAAGACGACATATTTGCATCATGATCAAGTGGGCGGGCAGGTGCCGACTTGCCCATGCAAACTTATCAAGACATACAAATACAATAAGTAGACATACCTTCTCGTAGATGTCACTAGCTGAGTTGAGGCAGGAGCCACCACTTTTGTATCTTAGCTTCTTGTTGTCTTCCCAAAAGAAGGGTAGAAATAGTTTTCTCCCCAGATTCTCCACGCCCATCCTCTTGTATTTGTATTTTTACATACATGAGCAACTTGGCAATACATGCCCTAGGAAACCACTCAGAAGTTGGTTAGAACAAGAGATTTAAACCTCAACCAGCATTAAGCTTCTACATAATTATATCTAAAAACATGGATAAAGTTGCATAAAACGGCACCAAACTAGTAGAACCACCAACATAATCTAACTTTGGAGGCTTTAAGAATCTCTTTTTCAAATATTTATTCTTCATAGAAGCATTTGTAGCTGAATCAGGGAATGGGTAGGACTCATTCCATATACCCATCCCTAAGCCATTCTTCAGTGTCACTATTTAAAGGGAACTTGCAGCAGTAATGGCTAATCTTCCCAGTTCCCAGTAGTACTTTCTTAACAGCTCCGTCGCAGACATTGTGTCATCAATAATTTGGAATTGGCATAGGCGGTTTTCAATTCAACTTCTCAGAAATTATGTATGATAGTGCAATACATATCTTCACCTGATCAATTGGAGGTTACCCAAAATATTTTTATATACTTTCTTTTTCTTTAAAAGGTTGTGGGGTAGGCCAAAGTTACATAGATATCGGCAATAAGGAAAGACATGAAAGACTATGGTCTGTGGTGACTTGGCATTGGATCGAGTGGAATGGCGTAAAAGGATTCATGTAGTTGATCCCCAGTGATTGGGATTAAAGCTTAGTTTTTCTTGTTGTTGTTGTTGTAGTTAGGAAAGTGGAGGGGAATCGGGGATACTGCTTGAGCCAAAGCTGTTTGGTATTTTAATAAACCTCAGTCATATGGTTGAAAAACATATGAAATCCACCTTCATTCCATATAGAATGAAAAGGAGCAAAATAGAAATTCCTCAACGTTGTTTATGAATGAGCATTGAGATCAGGAAACAAAAGAAGTGCACGCACCCGAGATTCATGTACATCAAAGGTTCCAAATTCCATTGTTCTTACATTTTCTAAATTACATGCACATGGTTGGGGAGCCAGAGTACAAAGATAACCTACAACAAAGATATCACATTAAAGATTGGCCAAGCATTTAAATTCAAGTATCCAACAGAAACTTATTAGGAACTAAGTAGACTGCTCAGAGTAGCATCAAGATGTTAGTCGAGGTCAACAACATAGCAGTTTAAGAAAGGGCATGGCAGAGATATTTATCGAAAGAGACTGAAAGAGAATTCGAGACCACAGCCCTTTTCCAGAGAATGAATTGTTCATTTAATTTTCTTCTCCAAATATCCTTCACTGCAGAATATTAGAAAAGCAAACATACCACACAACTTTTGTTGTACATGCATAAAGATGTATCTTCTCATCAAAAGGGCCATCTCTTATTGTCTTGAAGCTGACAGTTCAACCCTTTTCTCCAATGCATCTTAATCATAAGATGTGTGTGGGCTACATATTTCTCTTTCCGTCTAGACCACAAATCTGTTCATGAAGCACGGTTGACAATGAGAAAACAACCTTCTTAGGTGACACTTGACAGTACTATGTCTAATTGTCTATAAAAATGAATGACTCTAACAACAATAATACACAATGAACCAAAAAAAGTGTGGCAAACTATATATCATCCCACTGAACACAAGGATTCAACCTTTTGGATTAGAATAGAAATGTAACTGTGCAATAAAACTATTAAATATGGATGTTTACTAATTACTCAAATAGAACTCTGTTTGTAGAGTTGGTTCATTTCAGATTTAGCCTCCATCTATAAACAAGGCATCACGTCCAATGGAATTCAGTAAATATTGGCATCACCTCTAATATTTACTGAGAGTAGGGGGGATGCAGAAGAATATGTGCATATATTCTATTTGTCTTGAAATTGAGATAGTAAGAAGTTGAAGAACTACAGCCGTTTGGTAGGGGGTATGGGATTAAAGGGTATGAGTAGTATTATTAATGAGGCCACTAATAATACCACCCCTACCCAGGTATTAATAATAAAGGTAAATGGGGGTATTAGAGCCTAATCCGGGTTTACCCTTATTAATCAATAATTGTTCTAAAAGGCTACCAAACACCCCTCCAAAATTACTAATAATATTATCCGGTATTCGTGGCCTCTACCAAACGGAAACAAACAGCAGCTCAGGTAAGCTTACACTATAGATGCTTGATAGGATCATAGGAGTTTCAGTTAACTACTGGTGGAGCAGACGCATGAACTTTTCGTTAGCAAAATACCCTACACAGAGACCTACCATAAAGCAAGTAGCCTCCAAATTGTGATAGATCTTCTCTGCAGTGGTATTTGCAATAAGAAAAAGGTATTCCTGAATTATGAATTGTAAGTTTCTTTTCTTCTATCTGGAAGAGAAAGGTTAGAAAAATAATAACAAAAACATCAACTATCAACAAGCAAAAGAAACACTGGAAATAAGATCGCTCTACTCTACTCCTAGACAAGCAACAATCCACTATTAACTAGGAGAAATCTACACATACAAACATACTTACCCGATCTATGTAAATTATTACAAGGATCCACCTTACAAATTACTACAGCAAAGTAACAAGCAGCAAAATTTTGATTGGCGTTGTTCTTTGAGTGTATTGCAACAAAGAACAGGTGACACCAATTAAAACGGTCAATTTCACCCTGTTTAGATAAATTATTTGATTTATTATAAAATAAGAAAAAACTTGTTTACACAAAACTTCCTTTTTATATATTCCACAAAAACATGTTTTTATATTAAAACATTCTTAAATGAAAAACAGTGCTACAGCAGCAACCGCAAAACTTGCATCCAATATCAATTGGCCATGCATTCAGGGTTGTACAGTACCACCTAAATGCAGGTTCGCTGAATTATCCTAGAAAAAGTACTTGTGATCCACAATTTGGAACCTATTAGGCAAAAACATACCATACCAAGACATGTCACATTGATAATGTCATGCGAGCTTTTTATGCTTATATTCAAAAAGGCAAAAGTCCACCTTGCTTACTAGGGGCATTGCAGATAACCAAACCCACCGTAAAATGTCCAGATTCTAAAGAGGGTGCATGAAAACAAACATTTATAATGAGGCAAAAAGAGCAGCTGCAATAGTAGTAGCATTTATGTTCATTGTTGATAGTTGATACACAATTCCAGTGACTTCACATGCCAGAATACCATACATTAGGTATATGTTTCTTAGGCCAGTCACAAATTGGGTTCACTTGAACAAAAATGATACCATAATCAAAGACAAAGGATAGAAAAAGTGTAATCAGGAAGCAAAAATTCCAGAAAAATAGAAGATAAGAGTTTTGCTGAAACTGAGATAAGTAATAAAATAAAGAGGATCAATGAAATGGAAAAGTAGTCGCTCAGATTTTACCTTCGTGACCGAAGGCCATAAATCAATGGTCATGCAGAAATACGTAAACCGCAAACCATCCACTGGCATTGGCTTCAAGTGCATGGACAGCTTCAACTTGTGGGTCATGAACCCACTGCCCAATTGCCCACGTTATTTGATCTTTTACAAATGGCCAGCCAAATGCCTTGTCATTTTCTATATGTTTCTCTCTACCTGCTCCAAATTTGGACCCTGTACTTTGTTGACCTGGACTCATCATACTTCTTCTAGTTCCAAATCATCAATATAAAATTGATTATACGCGAGTTTTAAGGATGTCGTGAAATAATATCCATTATTTTTTCTATTTCACAACTAAAAAGGGCACTATAGACAATCCGTTTTAAGAACCTTTATAAAATAGGAAAGAGGACAATTATTTTGGAACAAAATGGAATCACTAGTTTGGGCCAACATAAAAGCCTCTATCACCTCCCTACAATTCTAAATTTCTTAAGCATTGAGCTATCTGAAAAAGGACTGCAAAAATGAAAGTAAGTGCAATTTCTATTGAACTTCAGAAACATCAAGTCATCCATCCCTCTTATGTATTCATGCTTGCATGTCTTCTATGCAGATATTAGGATGGATGCACCGTAAGTTTCGGCAAAATAGCAGTGAACCACTAAAAGAGTTCTCTATCGGTAGGTTATATTTCTCTGTAAACAAGTTACTCTATCTTGCTTGGTTCACTTAAAGATCAAAATGGGAAACCATCAATCCAAACCCAGCATATGAAACAAGCATTTGGTATTTTGGTATAATGGTCTACTAATGTTCTGTAATATGCAGACTTCTTTTAGATTACACCCCTATTTCACTATCTTTTCAGTGCGTACAATGTTATATTCCCCCTGTCCCAAAATGGGTCAATTTTTGACAGCAATCATTTTGTGGCAGAGGGAGTATGCATGTCTTAGGTTCTTTCCATAAACCTTAGTAATAATATGACAACCTTCAGCACTCGAGCAAGAATCTTTTTCCTTGAGACAAGATTACTTGGCCAAAAACATAATAAAATTAAAGCATGCTCGTAGTAGATTAAACTGGTTGTCAATATAGCAAACCTATGGTTGAAATGTTGAAATTTAAACCGAACATCAGATGACACCATGCTAAACCGCAGTAGTTCTAAATCTTATGCAGGGAGTTCTTGTAATTGCCTTACAGGACAGCCTTCACTGGATGACCTCCAGTACTACCCCAAAACAAACTATTACACCAAGCCCTCTAGTAAAACACAACGAGACTATCAGCTCCGAAGGTCATTTGCCACCCTAGAGGCAGCAAGAGCCGAGGTAGCCGACCTAGAAGAAGAAGCGTCCAATGAACTGTCCGAACTCTTCCATGGTTTTCTTGCAATTGGCACCCTTGGGTCGACGGACCCAATGGTTACTGACCCATCAACGCCAACATTTGCTCTCTCTATTGAAAACATAACGGAAAAAGAAACTGAAGCAACAGAAAATGAGCTGAAGTTAATTAATGACGAGCTAGAAAAGGTTCTGGGATCTGATGATGCTTGTAATGACTCATCTGGGAGAAATAGTTATGTTAGCATTGGAAGAAGCAGTCATGGAAGCTCAATTACACTTAGCGGGAAGCCCTTGGAAGGGGTTGAAAGCAATGAAAATGGACCAATTGCTTGTCCACTTCAGGGATATCTTTTCGGTTCAGCAATTGGACTGCCCGAAACAACAACAGGAAAGAAGGAACACAGAACCTCGCTGGGTGAGCTGTTTCAAAAAACTAAGATGGTAGAGGAAACTTCAGGAGCTAAATACAGCAAAGGAGAAAAACGACCAGAGAAAGGAACTGATAAATCTGCTGTCCATCTTATGAAAAAGATTTTGAAAGGAAGAATTCACTCTTCCTCTCGAAACTCCACAGCAGTTTCTGGAGGAGCCTTTGATTCTACTTCAGCAGAGAAAACAATGCAGAAGGTATGCTTTAAATTTGAAAAAAGTACACTGAATTTTATCAGGTTATCCTCTATGAAAATATTTAACTGGACAAGCTATGTACTTGCGGTCAATATTCATGATGTAAATTGCATGCAGATCCTACAAAAGTTCCACAGGAAAGTGCATCCTGAACGCTCAATTGATACACAGAAGTCTGGCAATTGCCCAAAATATGATATGAGTGGCAATTTCCCTATCGAGGGGGGTGGCAAAAATGGATATCACATGTCACCAGGGGAAGACATCACGTTATTTCCTCAGAGGCCTGTCTTGAAGAAGGGTGTTAACCACTTCAAGAGTCAGTCTAACTTGCCACCCGTACTCAGTGCAAGTGATTCAAATGGTAACAGAGAATGCTGGATCAAATCAGATGCAGACTGTAAGTAAAAAAATACACCATGCCTTATTCTAGTATATGACCCATTGTTTATGCACCACGAAGTATTCTACTAAAACTTACATTTGTTTTGTATGACAAGTTAGAGAAATATCATGTTCTCCACAAGAGCAAAAAAGAATGGAGTTTTATGGGTTTAAATTTAGAAACGCTAGCCAGGTTTTTGCACACACCACAATAGACAGTATGACACATTTTTTGGGACGAAGGGAGTAAGTTAATTTCTGACAAGGAGTTATAAATGGCTCAAAAAATTAAGGATATGCATAAAAGTCTTTGACACCAGATACATCTGTGCAAAAGAAAGTAAGGAGTCGTAGAAATGATTGTATGGCACTTGTCGCCTACTTTACTAACGGCTTAAAATTGGAATATTTATTTTTATGTGTCCAATCAGTAATTCGCTAAAACTTGCACCTATTTCAGAAGAGGTCCTAGAAAAGGCATAAGTGCAGAAGTAGCAAAGGCATATGTAGTTATCCCTTGCGATGGATCCATTTCACTCCTTGCTCCATCTTTTTCAATTCATCGGAGAGAAAGACATTTTTTCGCAGGCAGGTCTTGTTTGGTGTATAATATAGTTGTGCAAATGTGAACTATGATTTTTTATTTTATGTGCCGTAATCTTTTTAAAAAACACCATTTTGGATTGTGCTATGCATTCAATAGTGTACAGATGAAAAGTGCTTGTGCTAAACATGAAACAACTTCCGAATGTCCATTGTAATCTCTTTAAATGTAGCTCGTGCCACTGAAGATTTCTGTTTTATGTCCATAGACAGCAGAAATGCTCACACATTTAATCTATTTGTTCTACATTATCTGGGTATGATTACCATATCCATACTCCTACTGCTTGGATTATTCTCTCAAAGATCTTGCTTCTAAATTAATCATTGAATAAAAGGCATGACTGTGTGCTAACATGAGGTCTACCATAAAGAATTACTGTTAGAATTCAACTTTTATGAGTAATGACCTCAAAGCAGCTCCCAGCCCATTTGTAGTAATCTTACTTGATTCGGTTGCTTTCTGTAGATCTGGTGTTGGAACTATAGACGACAAAAGAAGAACTAGAGGAGCTTCAGCACTTGGAGAAATCAAACTATTAAGCGTTTTTGGATCATGTGAAGTCTCCTTGTTGGTATAATAGTATCTATGGTGTGCCGCAATGAGCTAGAAATGTTAAAAACAAATAAAAATTAGATCAATAAAAAGAGGACCCTCTTGTTGATCAGTGCTTGAATTGTTAATGTAAAATTTGAGTATGCCATGAACTCTAAATGTAAATGATAATATTTTGGTGATTCTTGATTTCACAAATAAAAACTCATCTTTCTTCTGCTCAGAATAATCATCTGAAAGATGACACTTGAAATCAACTTCCGCATACACGTTAGAGATGAGTTCTGGCATAATGTTTGCACACGTGTATATACTTCTAGTCATATGCTTGTGGATACTTATTTGACGCTTCTATAACAATGCATCACAGTCTAGTTCAAAGCATGCATCGAGTTTTCTGATACAAATCTGTGGGATCCCTAACATAGGCTTCACATTTCAGTTGTTAAATATAAGTTTGTTGTATTTCTAGTAAATGTTTAGATAAAGTCTGTGGAAACATCAGATATTAAAAGAAGAAAGGAACGGGATTAGATCCTAGACTTTACACTTTGAGGGAGTGCTATGTTAATAGATAACTAAAAGGTGAATAGACACAAAAAAGATATTTTCATGTTAGGGGCAAATCTTTAAGATACAGAAATAACTAGAGGCTTGTTTGAGATCACGTTAGGACAGAACCAAACTTAATAATGAGGCAAAGTGAAGTCTCGTGGAGATTCTAATGTCTAAGTTCGTGTGCATCTAACGAGTGGATTAAGCTATAGGTTTATATTTACCTATGTCGAAGTATATACTTCTATTGACAGCTAACTTTGGTATGATAAGTAACTAGACTAAATTTAGGGAAAAATACATTTGAATTAACCAAGAACTGTGGGTATCATTTAGCTGATTTCCAGCTCTTGCTATGAAAAAGACTACGCTTCATAGTTGAAATACGATGACCACAAAAAAATAAAAATTAAAAATTAAATAATAAAAAAATGCCAGCTTAGAGATGAAAATTTAGCCAGAAATTATCAAAGTATTTTCGTTCTTTATTGTGAAGATGAGTACTTATAATGTTGAATAGCCAGCTAGGCCTGAGCTCCACCATCCAAGTGCTAGCTAGAAGAGCTTGGCACCAAGAACCAATGAGCTAGAAAGAGCTCGGCACCAAACACCACTGAACCGGTTCATTGAGGTTGCAGCATTTTCTCACTTACCTAATATTAGTATATTACATTTGTAACCACCCGAGTCCGAACCCAGTCCACTACGATGTCGCCCACTGGCTGTGAAGGAACCAACTCTGACGGAGCTTCCACGTGCCGCCACATTTATTGGAGCTCCGGCGCCGCTGGTTCCTGGCACGGGAGTCACTTTGCTGGCGCCATCCTCTCAGGTCTTGCTCGCGCTTGTCTTCTGGTTACGGATCTGTTAGGGGTGTCGTCATATGGTCTGTTTTCTGGGCCTTTTTTCGAGTCAGAATCTTTGTCAATTTGTTTTAGATCTGATCTGGGAATAGGAAGTTTAATTTCTGATCAGATATATGTATTAAAGGCATGGTGGCCCATGCAGTTCTGGCAGGTTTTTTGGTAATAGTCCTTTTCTGATCTTGGTGTGATTGATTTCTGCTTGGCAGTTGGTTTCTAATGTGTGTGCTTGAGCTCCCATGACTGGAGAAGAAAAAATACGATCCTAGTGTCACGGAATGCCCAACGGCCGACCGTGACCCGTGACAAGCCGGCATGCACATGCAACTCTTAGCGTGGCCATGCCAGCCAGCGGGCGTGCACGTTTCCTCACAAACGGCCACGCCATGCGTTTTGGTTCCAACCGACGCGACGTGCAGCAACCAGACGCAGTAGCACGCCTCAGCATGCAGCAGCAGCACGCCGCCACCTAACAACGTGCAGCAATACTTTAGGCCCCGAGCCATTTGGAGTTTGAAGTTTTATTTAGCGACGACGCCTCTATTAATGTTGCTTGTAAATATGTAATTTTTTGCGCTATGCCTTTAGTTTTCAATTTTAGGCTTCTTTTCAGTTTTTATAATAAAACTGCACAATATAATTGATGATGCACGGATTTTCCTACGATCTGGTGAGCTGCTACGATGGCTGAAGGCTTGTGATCTGGGCAGCAACAGGATCTGCAAAACCAACACCGTCACTAAGGTAGGGGTTTGGCCCTACCAAACAAGCTCCGGCGTGAGA